>JAZHYW010000201.1:0-105249 GCA_037355805.1 Ixodes ricinus
TTTTTTTTTTTTTTTTTTTTTTTTTTTTTTTTTTTTTTTTTTTTTTTTTTTTTTTTTTTTTTTTTTAAATAAAATATAAAAAATTTTTTTTTTTTTTTTTTTTTGGCGTTTTTTTTTTTCCAAAAAAAAAAAAAAAAAAAAAAAAAAAAAAAAAAAAAAAAAAAAAAAAAAAAAAAAAAAAAAAAAAAAAAAAAAAAAAAAAAAAAAAAAAATTTTTTTTTGCAAAAAAAAAAAAAAAAAAAAAAAAAAAAAAAAAAAAAAAAAAAAAAAAAAAAAAAAAAATAAAATAAAAAAAAAAAAATTGTTGGGGGGGGGGGGGGGGGGGGGGGGGGGGGGGGGGGGGGGGGGGGGTAAAAAAAAAAAAAAAAAAAAAAAAAAAAAAAAATCCTTTAAAACCCAGAAAATAACCAGTTGCAAAAAAGCTTAGTAAAGTTACTCTTCCCAAAGACTTTCCGGTGTTTGAGGCATACTCAGGGATACATCACAGTGGATGAGACGCACAGCCAATATGTTTTTCTTCCTTGTCATGTGTTGCATAGGTTATGACGCAGTAGTCATTTTGAAAAGAAAAATATATAATCAACTCGTTTGACTAGAACTGACCCATAAAAAAACGTCAGTTAACTCTAATTAGGTCAGAATATTTGGAAAGTAGAGTTGCTATACTAATTTGTGCAGAGGTTATTCCGACGAATTAGCATCTTGCTTAGACGCTTTAAACACGAGACCAGATTGGCGGCCGGAGCAATTGCTGACTGACCTTTCCAATTGTCGTACCGAGACGCCAAGTCACTAAAACGGCATTTACGAAAAGGCCAGTGCCTGAGAGAAAAACACAGTAGAATCTAATATGGCAAGGAACCGTCAGCCTATGACAATCATGCAGGGAGGTAAACGAAAATACAAAGAAACAAAAACTGGAGGCCGCTTATCGCGGAGCTTGGGCACAGCTGCGCTTAAAGGGATCGGTGGCCGGGTGTGTTAGAGCACCGCAGCTCAGAGCACGTGGAGCGAAATGCATGAGCTTCGAGCCCCAGAGATCCCGGGTTCAGATCAATACTTTGTCAAAACCACATACAAGACAAGGCCTGAGCCATTCCCCCTCTCCTACGTCATCACTAGGTGGCCTAGGCAGTGCCGTCTAGCTTGCGTGAGCAATGCCGCCAGCGCGTCGTACAGAGTTCCCGCGACGAGCGCGACGCTGGCACGTGGCGTCGCCAAGACAGAACGCGTTTGGCACTTTCTGGACGACTCTCGTTGATTGATTGATTGATTGATTGATTGATTGATTGATTGATTGATTGATTGATTGATTGATTGATTAGATTAGATTGATTGATCTGGCTGATTGATTGATTGATTCCGTTATGTGAAACCAATATTCTGCCTTTTATTAGACGGATGCCTCCAATAAACCACTTACCATCTGGACGGAGGGGAGGCCCTGGGTTCCCTCCGGACTGCTCGCAATGTTCACCTCAAAAACGGACCCGTGGGCATCACCAAAGATGGCGTCATCTGCGCCCGGTTAGACTCTTTTATAGACCACACGCACATGGTCTGCCTTGGACGCTCCCGTGGGAGGAGGGTTCAGCTTCACCAACAACATGAAGAATGGGTTCTCTAAAGACCTCAAGGACAACGAGCAAGGACATCTCAGAGTTTCTCAGGCAGTTCCTGGATGTGTTCTCTGAATACAAGAACAGAGACTTTGTACGTCGGAGGGAGAATCTTACGGAGGTGAGGAAACGTTCTGCGTCTTTTTTTTTCTTTTTTAATGTGATGTATTAGTCACTGTACATTATTGACGCCCACTGAAATACAAAAAGGATTTCTCTTTATAAGTTTCTGGATAGACCACATATGGCGCAACATAAACTTTCCTTGAACAGCAAACAAAATTTGCATTGCAATATTGTACATTGCGATGACCATTTTGGGATATGGGCAATCCCCAAACATATTTCCAGTTTCTATGGTTCATGTCGCGAAGTTCAGGCGGCGTGTTCCGAAACCGCTCGTAACTCATAATCAGTCTCGAAACGTATATATACATTGGGCCATTGTATTTTTTTTTCGTGGGGGGGGGGGGGGGGGGCGCGGGGGGGGCGGGGGTTGGGGGTTGGGGGGTAATGGTAGTTGAGTGGGCTAGCGCACACCTACTCGGAGCACGTGGAGCGAAAGCTCGCGCTGCAGAACCCAGGATTGGGCCTAATCCCCACCCCTTCCCGTTTCGATCTGGATGAGCATCGTACCGGCGTGCGGTCGTGTATCACTACTGCGTGGTGCACATTCAAGACCCAGGCTAGCGGTTGTACTGTACTGGCTAAATTTCTCATCTACAGCTGAGAGACTAAGTCGCCCGTTGAGGCAGACCATGTTCCAGGCACAACCCATTTTTGTTGTCAAGCTATCACTTAAATGTAGTGACTACATACAGGCTCCAATAAACGTTGCTGGGATCCACATGTGTTCTCTCGACCATGATTTGGTTGAATAATTTGTTTTAGCCAGGGCGGCCGCAAGCTGTTGGAAAAATATTTGATCTTTATCCCGTTCCGCAGCAATGCCCTCTAATCGCTTCAGATATAAACTAAACTGGATAAACTGCTGCATAAAATATATTTCGCTAAAAAAATACTGTTCAAATTCAATCGTACTCCAAGATAATCCAAGCTCCCCTGCCATAGATATCGCGGGCTACGAACTCTTTTATAATTTAATCGCAAGATGTAGGTTTGGAAATTAAGTCCTTACTTGTAGATGAAATTCAACTGCTGATGAAGCTTTTGACTAATATTTCACTATTTATTGTAGTGCCCCATAAGCAAGATATTTCATGCAAAGTTTCTGTTGGTGAATTTAAATTTACATTGTTTTATTTGTTATTGAGTCTTACTGCTAATACCTATGTTATTTACACCCTCTTAGCTAGTTTTATAGCACACTTTGAATATTTTCGCGGATGGAGAAGGCTTGAACAGCATGAAACGGAAATTAAAGGTTTAATCGGCGAACTTGCGCCAGAAACAAAATGGGAGTGAACAACATGTCTAGAGAGCAGCAGCGAGTGTCGACGGCGGCAGCAGCAAGTGGCGCTGCGTCGGCGTTACAGCTGGCGAGCGAGAGAGTGGATTAGTCGGCAATATTGCGATCGGCTGGTTATCCACTACACTCGGTCTCTCGAACATTCGACCTAGAAAGTTCCATAGTGAGCTATGGCGAGACTAGGCGAGACTGACCAGGCAAGGTCAGTTCTGTCCTCTTTATTTTTTACACTCGGGGTAAAAATAAACACGAGTCTTCTAGATGTACGGAAAAGTGTTACTTGTCGGTCATGCACGCGGCAATGTTAGTATAACGGCTTCATTGAGCAGGCGTGAGCATCTCGGAACATGTCATAATTCTTTGTGTCATAATCATTCAAGGCAATTTCGGAGTCATGAGCACATAAAATAAACTCATAATAATAATGATGATGATAACGAAACTGTCATCTTGGGTATCGCTACCTGGCAATAAACCACCCATCAACCCTTTAAATGCCGGGATTTTTATTTGCCCCTAGGTATACCCTGTGCCAGGTTAGTTTCGCTACAGAAAAAAATGATGCAGAAACGCGGTTGCGTGTTTCAACGTGTACATATATTTACCAGATTACGTCGATTTACGTTCAAAGAGTTATTTAACTTCTGAATTTCTTCAGTTTAAAAGACTATCTTTGTTCGGCATTTCTCGAAACAAATTATATCACACAAAGTGGAACCACGCATCACTTTCATTAGTATCCAAAGTACACTCAATGTCACTGTCATCAGATTCTGAATTCAACAGCAGTTCCTGGATATCAGCATCCGTCAAGGAGCTCGAAGTTGAAGTATGTTCGCTATTCAAAAACAATGTTGACTCGGAAGCGCATACTGAGAAAGTTGCCTCCACAAACACTCCACCTTTCGTCAAAAGGCAAAACCACAACTAAAAAGTTTCAGTTTTTCCACTCTGGTGAAGAAGGACGACCAGCGAAGCTGTACTATTGTGGGAATGAAGTAATGGCCGGCCACCAGTCGGCAAGCTAGAGTGGAAAGGCTCGAAAGGTTGCCGTCATCTATGAGCGACGACAGCCGGCAGCAGACAACCGGCAAGCCGATTGTCTGGTTGCCGCCCTCACTTAAAGATGGCGCTAGCTGTACAGAGTGTTGTGTCGATATTTACTTGCTGGAGGACAGGATCATGGGGAAACTAGCCATCAACAGCTCTGATGTAAAAATATAATTAATAAAATGTCCATAAATGACACTTCCAAAAAAAAATCAGCATGAGTTAAGTTGGGAGCGGCAGGGAATAAATTGAAAACTCGAAACGAGTATACTGGGGAGCAGCAGGGAGTGTGCCGGGAGCGCGCCCGAGTATACTCGGGTGCTGCACTCAAAGGGTTAAGAATGGTTCACAGCTGCTAGTTTCCTACGTTATGGCGAGTATGCTAGTACAACCGCACACCTCGTACATACGCCACTTAAAACTTAGCTACTACGAACATTTCGACGACTTTCACAGTACGCGTTCCCGCAAACCACGCGAAGTTTTTCGATATGGTATTTTGTTAAAAATTGCGATTGCAGACAAAAAAAAACAGTTGATTCAGACTCAAATCAAATAATTTGAATGGGAAACTTTTGACGCTGTGGACATAGAGGAATCTAAAACAATATATAAAAATATAGTAATAATGTTATAACCATGTAACTCCCATTTGCCGCTGCAACAATATCTCACATTAATTATAAACATAAATGCTTTTAGTAAAACAAAATTATTTCCAAGATTAGAGCACTAAAGGTACCACCACATATTCTAGTACATCCGCTCCACATAGTTTTCAAAGGAAAAAAAATATCATACAAGCGCACCTTTTTTTGGCTAACTGAATTGAGTGTGACGTGTTTTTTAGTCTATGTGCGTCGTAACCTAACGGCATACTGTGACACCGGGATGCAAGCCCCACTAACTGGCCTGGTCACGTTTCCATTGTTTATCATTTTCTTTCGCAGGTAGACTTGCGGTCGGGTTCGCAAACTACATCTCCGAAAACAAACATCAAGAAGGCAGCGATGCGGCCACTCAATTAAACCTGAAAGGAGTCATTGCGGGATCGCCGTTCCTTGGTCCACTGCTGGAAACCATTGACTCGTCAGAATTCCTCTTCTCCGTCGGAATGCTAAACACCACATCAAAAATTTTGTTTCATGAAGCCTTCGAAAATATCACAACCGAGACTAACAGAACAATACAATTATTTACTTTTCTGAGGACAGTATTTCAGGATTACACAAAAAAGAATCCAACGCTTTTTCAGAGATTAACGGGCTACAATTTTCATGGAAGTGTCGTTCACCCCAGGCTACCACTGGAGTATGTTAAATATAAAGAGTATGTCAATAACTCAGACTTCAAAACTCGGATTCATGTTGGTTCTGATGCAGCTTTGAGAAAGCAGATGCTGAGCGTAATTGTTAACATGGGAATGGTTGACTTCTTCACAAACATCACTTCAATGGTGGAAAGTGTTTTTAAGAAATACAGTGTTCTAATATACGGCGGCCAGCTTGACACGATCTTTCCCGCGATTAACATGGATGCATTTTATAACAGTCTGACATGGGAAGGGTCGGAAGATTTTAAAAGGGAAAGAGTTACCTGGTACAGCGACGATGACCCTGACTATTTGAACGGCTATGTAAGAAAAGGGGGTAATGTGGCGTACGTCCTTCTTGTTGGAGCTGGGCATGATCCTGGGTTTGATGCGCCTAAGCCTACTCATACATTAATCGGCAAGTTTCTAAGACAACAAGAAATTGTGAAGTCATTGAACACCGCTGATAATTTACAAAAGAACAATTGAAACTTTACAACTAGATTTTGGTGACGAGTTGCAGCTTTGACGTAATTACACCTATTTTTTATATATGCGCTATTACGCACGCTACATTAAATTGCTCTTGTTTTTCCCCAAAAATGTATTTTATAAGTCCTTATATGTTCTCCGTTTATCCACTATATATCTATATACAGGGTGTTTCACGAACGGTGGACGAATTCGATATTGCGAAAACTACGCGTACCACCAAAAAAAGGCTCGTGTCGTTTTGGTCCTGGGCCAGGGCCTATTTAGAAAAATTATTAAAGTCAGAAATAATTATATTATTAATTATTTTTTCGTAATTATCTTTTTTAGTATTGGGTTTAAGGGCATGGTTTCAATTAGAAAATTGCTCAGCATCATAAATAAACACTAAATCAACAAAGTGCAGAACGATAGAAGGCACTCGAAGCATTTCACGGCTTTCTGAAAAACCGTACAAATTCGACGGTATTTTTATAGTAGGTTACAAGTCAAGAAGGTAGCGGCAAATGCCCCTCAAAGGGAATTATATATCCCTCCGCCACCTCCGCATCCAATAGCGTCCCATCGTTTCCGTGACGTCGCGGCCAACGCGCGAGGAGGGTCTTGCCTTTTTGCTTTATTTTCGTCCTTCTTTATATTTGCTTTATCTTTCGACTCTGACTTAGCATTGTGGAAGCCACGAGAGGGAGATTAGAGTCTTCCCCCTCCGATCGAAACAAAGACGACTTTTGGGGATTAGGTCCCCCCTCCGATGAATACAAAGACTGCTTTCAGGGGCTCGGTTCCCCCCGATGAATACAAAGGTCGCTTTCTTAAAAAGTGGGGGTCGAAGACAAGTTGCCACCACTCTGTGGCCATTATCTATCCATTGAAGCGGAACAAGGAGCGTTTCCAGTGAACTCTTCTTTCGACTGCGGAGAGATTTGAAACCGGCGCATCACGCTTGTGGGAGGAGCTTCTCCTACCTTCTTGACTTGTAACCGACTATAGTTTCGGTTTGTTATCGGAGCGCATCTCAGCCCCGGCAGCACCGCGCCCCGTGGAGAGATAGTGCATCCAACCTCTGCTGCGCTGTCATCGCGCGACGCAGCAGGGGCTGGTTGCACTATCTCTCCACGGGGCGCGGTGCTGCCGGGGCAGAGATGCGCTCCGATAACAAACCGAAACTTAAAAACCCGTCGAATTTGTACGGTTTTTCAGAAAGCCGTAAAATGCTTCGCGTGCTTTCTATCGTTCTGCAATTTGTTGATGTAGTGTTTTTCTGACGATGCTGAGCAATTGTTCTAATTGAAACCATGCCCTTAAACCCAATAATAAAAAAGTTAATTACGCAAAAATAACTAACAATATAATTATCTCGAACTTTAATAATTTTCCTAAAAAGGTCCCTGGCCCAGGACCAAAACGACACAAGCATTTTTTGGTGCGACGCGTAGTTCTCGCAATATCGAATTTGTCCACCTTTCGTGAAGCACCCTGTATATATATATATATAGACTGTGTTGCTGCTTGTTTTATTTTGACGCGATATGTTTGCTATCACCATATTATTGATTGAGTCAATGTACAAAATATTTTTTAGTAAGCCTCGGTTTTTCTTAGTCGTTACAATATAAAAATACCATGTTTTTGTTTTGTGGGTTTTGTTTTTGTGATTTTGCTTGAAGTGCTTTTGCATTGGTTTCCTTTAGTTTAATTTTGTTTGAGCGTCAGTGTAATATTTAGCGTTAAAATGATTACGATATGCCACATCCATCCTTCAAGTCATAATATTGCACTACTGATTTAGGATGCCTTTATCTAAGTAGGTCTTTCGGGAAAAAAAGTCTAAGGCTCCTTGAATACTGAACAAAACTGCTTTACAGCCTATAGTGTTGACAACATCAAAAGCTTTATTTAAGTATATTTCTAATAAGAAGTTTGAGCGCTGCACCCGAAATTATGTTCATATGTATATGGAAAGTGTGTTCTCAATATTAATGTTTTGTTTTTATAATTTCATGATTTTTCTAAATATATAATGTTTTGTCCATTTTTATTCTTGGGATGCGTCGTTTCCTGTATTTCTTAACTGAGCCTTTGGCGACGATACTGTATGTCTGTGGCGCAGATTCTTGGTTGTTGGCAGGCACTAAATAAGAATTGCTATCAATCTATCTATCTACTCGCAGGCGTTTTGGGGAACTGTGTGTTCAATTGTTTTATTATTAATTGTTCCTGTTAGTTACTGTATACGACCTTATCTTCGCGGGCTCAATAGTTCTCCAATTTGGCGGAGAGTAAATTTCAGGAATACTTTGAGTACAAAATTCCGCTATCGGGGGTGGTACGCTATATATGTATATGAGTTTCCACAGGGTCATACGTTCGCGGGATCTTTTCTCCGCAATATTTTTTGTTTGATCCAATTTGCAAAACATTGGTCCTCGCAAACATCAAGTCGTTTCAGTACCGGAAATTTGCAGTGATCATACTTTAAGTATAATAAAAGAAATCTACTTATAAAGAGACGTATGTACTAGCATCATACGTGTGTTATGAATGCTTTGCGCGATATTTCAGATATCAAACAAACGCTCGCGAATAATAAAAAAAAAATCAGCGGCCAAAGGCACGTAACATTTCGTCGCTGCGTGTCTGAAACGAATTATCTCATATAACGAAGATATCTATTGCATTTACTTTTTTATTAGTTGGAGCTATGACGGCTGGTCTACGCGTTTGCGTTAGAGTGCGGCCGAGTTCGTTGTAACCGCCTGTAAGCGCTTATGCACACTGGCGCCACCTATGAGGTAGCCTTGGAACACTTCCGGTCTGCGTAAAACCAGACTGAAGGTTATGCCGTATTTGCGATATCAAATATATGCACAATCTATGGAAAATTGTCACTTAACACTGTCAGGATTATATTAAGCCGACGTGACAAAATGACGCGTAAAAAAGTTAGGAAATATGCGCAGGTCTGAAGCGTTTTAAAACTTCGCGATAGATGGCGCCAGTGTCTTCTCATTTCGTAACCAGTCACATGCAGTCGGTCTCAAAAGCGAATCTGTGAACCAGCCTTCAGGTGTGTAGAGGAACAATGCCTTTTGTTAGTGGCTCCGCCGCAGGATCATGTAGAAAGAAGACGAGTGTGCATTTTTTTTTTGTATGCTGCGCCGTCTTTTTGTTGCTCCCTGCGGCGTACTTATCAAGAGAAATAAACCAAAAACTGTATTTAATATGAAGAGATGAACACCTTTCACTGTCTGTGAGACCATTATAGTTAGCAACAAACGTTTTGAAGAAATGTGAAGTGCCGTAATTGAACTGTAAGGCTTAAGTAAGTAAAAAAGAACGTGGCTACTCACAATATTAAAGACATCATATAAGATACATTGATTGACTTGAACTTTATTGCAATGTGTGAGCCGTTATTCAAATAACTATACTTGTTTAATAAAATTTAACGTTCGGTAATTTAATGTGTTGTTTTGTGGTTGTATAATTTCTTGGAAATTGACGAGAACGCATCCCGCAAACCCTCTTTTTTAAGTCGCTATTTTTTTTTTGTCCCAAGAGTACGCAATGGGTACTCGAAAACTTCTGTAAATTTGTGATGTTCCGGAACTTAATTTGCACTCCTGGGTGATTCCACGAGAGATCGAACCAGCAGGTCCACTCAGCATTTTTATTTTTTCTGGCTTTTGTATGTGATGTGCACACAAATGAATCGCACGAAACGGAACTTTTTGTCTCGAAACCGCGTTTTCACTACGAGAAAAAAAATGTTTCAAGATTGCGCGACGGCGCCGCTCCCACCACGGACTGCATTAGGTGCCAACTTTGCGGTCCTGTGGAAGCGGCAGGCCAAAAGTGGTACGCCAAAAATGTTTCCTGTTTCATGTAACACACCAAAGTTTAAGTCAACTGCATGCAAATATTGTGTGCTTTATGAATTAAAAAAAAATATATAACAAATTCCTAACTTTCGACCAGGTGCAACAAACACACTGATTTTCAGGCCTTCTACCTCAATCTGTATGGCATTAGCGAGTTCGAAAGCTACACATAATATAGGCCAGGGCATTTAAATTATTCGTTAAAAATATGAGCTTCGGATAAAACTATAAACATAACAAAAAAATATTTTGAAAAAACGCAGTTTCAAAAAAATATTTATTTTGAAAAAACAAAATAAAAGAAACCCGGTCTCGATTTTATTAAAACTCTGGGGTACAACTCTCTCTCCTTAGGCCAGGCAAAAAGAAAGTGCAAAAACATGTTGCATCATTTGCTTGCGTACAAAAATTGTAACCGTGGTCAAAGTGGCGGTTGCAAAGCGTCTTGTGACAGTAATACACCTTGATGCGACCAGAGTTCAGTGGATTCTCCACATTTCCTTCAAGGAGAAGCGTTGACGAGCCGTCATCTTTAGGTAGCTGTTACGTTTTTAGACGCAAGGAAGGAAGCGCATGAACGTTCGTGCCGGAGTCAGGCTGAAGACTGCCTGAGTTTCGTTTATTAGAACTGTAGAGAATAAAGGAGCGATGCCTCATGTACAGGAGTACGGTGCGCTTATGTTACGGCGGAGCCAAGGAGGATGTTATGTTTGCCCAGCGGTAAACGCGAGCTCAAATATCTTACCAGCTCCTGACAGCGAGAGCGACCGCGAACCAGGTATACCGCGCGGCAAACGTAAACCTCCTCCTTGGCTCCTGCCGTAACATAAGCGTCCCGTACCCTTGTACCCGAAGCGTCGTTCTTTTATTATCTACAGTTCTAATAAACGAGACATGCGAAGTCCAAGCGCGATCAAGTTCAAGAAGTCCTGCCTTGCCCAGCCTCCTCCCCCCCCCCCCCCTCCTTTTTTTCCAAACACACACTGCAGTGGTTCACCGAGTAGGAGCTCGTATTTCGCTTACGGCGCGCGCCGAAACAGGAATCATCGTTTCGTGTTTGTATGTTCTTCACAAGTGCTCCGGGGCAGCTACAAAACTGATGCGAACACAGAAGTGTGATATGCTGGTTCTCCACCAGAACCTTGCACGCATGAGCGTAAACTTTCATGAGTGCCCGTAGACAGCCACAAGCAAAAGAAAATCTGGAAAGATATCTTCTCTGACAGCAAGCTACAACACATAAATTTTCTTATTTGAGACAAAAAAGAAAGATAAAGTTGTAATTTTCTAGAAAAAAAAAAAGTTAGCAGCGGGGAGAAACGAAAAACGCCGGAGTCAAGACGCTTTGCAACCGCCACTTTGACCGGTTACAATTTTTGTACCAAGCAAATGATGCAACATGTTTTTGCACTTTCTTTTTGCCTGGCCTAAGGAGAGTTGTACCCCAGAGTTTTAATGAAATCGAGACCGGTTTTTTTTGTTTTGTTTTTTCAAAATAAGTATTTTTTTGAAAATGTGTTTTTTCAAAATAATTTTTGTTATGTTTATATTTTTATCGGAAGCTCATATTTTTAACGAATAATTTAGATGCCCTGGCCTATATTATGTGTAGCTTTCGAACTCGTTAATGCCATACAGATTGAGGTAGAAGGCCTGAAAGTTAGTGTGTTTGTTGCACCTGGTCTAAAGTTAGGAATTTTTATATATTTTTTTAATTCATAAAGCACGCAATATTTGCATGCAGTTGACTTAAACTTTGGTGTGTTACATGAAACAGGAAACATTTTTGGCGTACCACTCTTTGCCTGCCTTCCACAGGACCGCAAAGTTGGCACCTAATGCAGTCCGCGGTGGGAGCGGCGCCGTCGCGCAATCTTGAAACATTTTTTTTCTCGTAGTGAAAACGCGGTTTCGAGACAAAAAGTTCCGTTTCGTGCGATTCATTTGTGTGCACATCACATATAAAAAAACAGAAAAAATAAAAATGTTGAGTGGACCTGCTGGTTCGATCTCTCGTGGAATCACCCTCGACTGATTTTATCGATATGTTTCCTACACTTGAAAGAGGTTGGCGCGTTTTATCGCAAACGTGGAGATGAATAGAGAAAGCTGCCAGGGACGCGCACCATTTTCTCAGTACAAATTTTCTAGCAAATAGCTTATAACTTTTGAATCAGAAAAGGATTAGTTCTTAACATTTGGCATATAATCCGGACGTCTACGGTTACAGATGGGCCGAGCCCGAGAACTCGACAATGCGTTGTTTTTGTTTTTGTTTTTTGCGGAGAGGAAAAACGTGTTTTTTTTTTTTTCTCAATAACACCTGCGACAAGCACTCAGGTTAGTGCTTGTCGCAGAGAACCGTGTACCATCCATTGAGAGTAAAGAAGTGGTTCGTTGCATTCGCTTTCTTGTTTACAGTCTTCTTTGGTGAAATAAAGAAAAACTTTGATTTCGTCTTACGGTATAGGAAAAGCATAGCCTTTCCGTCAAAGGCGCGTGTAAATAGATACCCTTATTGCAATACAGTAATGTCTCCGCGGGCGGGGGTGGGGTGGAGGGTGGGGAAGGGGGAGTGAGGGTGCGAGCTTCGTGGAAGCGAAGGAATCAATAAGACATTGTCGCTGAAGGTTTTTTTCGGGACACAATCCAACACTGCTTGGTACTAAGTCCGAGGACGGTAATGATAAACACGTACAAAGGAGAGCGCCATCCATTATCCCCGGGTCGATGGAGCGAAGCCGGAGGGGGAAAAACTGGGAAGTTCGGACGTCGCTAATGGTCCGGAATAGGTCTCGGGTGCAAGAAACGTGGTACCTGAGATTTGGCTGACTTCCCTTGGGATCTGTCTGTCCGTCTTTCCGTTTGTCTGTCTGTCCGTCTGCTTTATCTATCTATCCACCCACCGACCCACCCAACCAACTACCTACCTGCATGCCCACATGTCTGTCTGTCTGTCTGTCTGTCTACGTTTTGTACGTATGTCTTTGTCTGTCTGTGTCTCTGACCTTTTCTTTTGTCTGTTTGTGCCTGTTACCCTTGGTCTGTCCGTCGATCTAATCTATCTGTCTAATCTACCATGCACTCGCGAGATTACCGGCATCTGTTTTTATTTGGAAACTCCCGAAAGCTCATGGCGGCTCTTGAATCACAACTGGATGAGTTTGAAATCTAGTCATCTTACCCGAACCACGAGCGTTAGCTGTCGCTTTTTCCTTTTACGAGGCGTAGCCTGTAATAGTAAGTGCGCTCCACAAAGGAAACTTTGTTCAAGTACACTTCTTCCTTGAAGATATTGTTTGAATCTACAGGCGTACGGCTCATATCTGCCGTTAAAAAGCCTATCGTAACTTCATTTTTATGTTTCTTATCTAGTGCTCGGAAGGCTGTCTCGAGGTAAGGACGCTTTCGTCAGTTTCCACCGTCGTTTAACGTCCTTTCTGTTCCTAATTTCACTTTCTCTATCTAAAGATTTCCTTTCAGAGTTTGTTAAACGTTCCTTAGCTGGTGCAAAGGGAAAAGTTAAACACGTTTACAATCCTCTGTTACGCCGAATTAGAGCGCAGCTCTTGAGGAGGAGGAGGGGAAGGTATGGAGAGGAGGGTATGCCCCTCCTCTTAATCCGTACACTCCCCTCGTCCTCTCCTCTTTCCTCCCATTTAGTGGAAAATTTTCGCAAATTTACCGCTAAATTTACCGTGGAAAATTTACCGCTAAATTTACCGGGAAATTTTGCGGCTAATTGTAGCCGGGAATTTTTTCCGCCAAAATTAGCAGGAAACTTTTTCCGCTAAATTTGGCGAGAATTTTTCCCGCTAAGTTTAGCGGGAACTTTTCCGCTATATTTGAGGGAACTTTTTCTGATAAATTTAACGGGGCATTTTATCCGCTAAATTTAGCTGGGAATTTTTTTCTCTAAATTCGGCGGGTAATTTTTTCCGCTAAATTTAGGAGGGAAATTTTCCCGCTACATTTAGCAGGGAATGTTTTCCGTTAAATTTAACGGGGAATCTTTTACACTAAATTTAGCTGGGAATTTTTTTTTGCTAAATATAGCGTGGAATTTGTGCTGTTAAATTTAGCGGAGAATATTTCCCGCTAAATTTGGCGGGGAATTATTTTCTACCAAATTTAGCGGGGAAAATTTTTCGCTTAAGTTTAGCGGGAAAATGTTTCCGCAAAATTTAGAGAGGAATTTTTTCCGCTATATTTAGCGGGGAAATTTGGCGCTAAATTTAGCGGGGAATTTTTTCTGCTAAATTTAGAGTAGAAATTTAATCATAATGCAACGCGCGGGAACTCACTCGTGACCCTCGTGACGTCACACGTGACGTCACGTGTGATGTCATTATGGAAAACGTCCCAAAATGCAGGGCGCGCTCGCGGTTACGCCGACGCCGACGGTGACGCCGCTCAAGCCGGAAACGAACGCCTAACAGCTGCGCTCTAAAAAAAAAAAACAGAGGGAGAGTAAGAGAGTTCGGCGGGAAGGCGCATTTCGCTGACGCCAGTGCGGCTGCTTCCACGTAATATTACGCCGTCAAATTTGTCATTTCCTGCAATATCTTGGACGTTTTCCGTTTCCGCTTAGAAGATCCTTCATTCCTGAATGCAAGACGTCGTTTCAAGGCCAGAGGTCATTTTCCATTATGGCAGCAGAAGTGTGCCTACATTTCAGAGGGTTTCCAACAGCTCGATTGTGGTCACGTGGTCCATGGGCCGCGTTTGCAACTCGAGCTGCGAGGAGTTGGCAACACAATGATCGTCTACAAGCGTCTCCTCCTCTCCGACCGCTTTCCTCCTCTCCACGCGAAAGCGCCACGCATGCGCACTTGCGATGAGTTTGCACATGATGGCGGCCGCCATTGAAGTGCAGACGTTGTTCGTGGGTCGAGTCGCTTCCCTCTCGTTAATCTACGCTCTCTGGGAAAATCTGCGTAGAGAAAAATACGAGTCTTGGTAAACGTATTCCGGTTGCAGTCACACTTTGAGAGGAGCGAGTTTTATTGAATATTCCAGACAAAGTAGAATAAAGATAGCGTCAAAAGTGGCACACACGCTCTCGGGGATGTCATATGCCTACTGATGAGTGTGGGCTCTGCATATAGGAAGCGGTTGCGCTTGACGTTGAGGTGGACCCGCGCGACTCGACAGCCCGGGCGTGGCTCTGAAATTCACTTCCCGGGCGGCTGCTTAGAAATGAGCGTCACGTTCCTAAGCAAAGAAGAAATTCGAAGTAGCGCCCCGATCTCTCCTTTGGTATCCTGCACAAACTTGCTTCGGAGCTACGTGTCATACTCATACGCGAACTTATAAAGAAAAAATAACACGAGCAGAATTTGTTGCTCTTGCTTCGAGAGCTGTTCATGGGGATTAGTAGAGTTCCGTGTTTGGGGGATTTATTCGTCTTCGAAATCGGGGGTGTTGTTTTGGGGACGTTTTATCTTCCTCAAGGTTCCGCGTTTTTCAGTATCAAGTGTTGGTGTCGGACTCAGCGTTGAAGTAAATAGGATACGGACATGGCATTCCCAATCCTTCAGGGAACATACGCGTGACCCGAATTACAGTCGGTGACCACTCAAAAAAAAGTGCGGCAAATGACCACAAACGGAATGGTGACCTTCCGCGAACAAAGCAAAGCTAATCGCCTCCAAGCGTTTCCGTGACATCACGGTACTGTGATCCGTCGCCGCGATACCGGATGATTAGATGGATGTTAACGGCTAAACCCTTTGTAACGGGCGGTAACTTGCGCCACCTAGTCCAAGTCTAAAAAGACAAACATATTATCCCTCCCGGTCTTCTAAGTCAACCTTCTCCCCCTAACTATCACCAGGCAGTGTGGGAGATCACCAGGATAATTTCTCGGGGATAGGGCAAAAAAACTAAGAACGTCCTCCTCTTGGCGAGGGAGTCGCCATTTTTCCTTTGGCCGAAACCTAGACGGCGTTACCCCAGCACCGGACCCACTGGAAGACAGGGTTGAGACTTTGGGCCGGAGCCACGCGGGAGGGTGTCCCAATTTTCCTCTGTCCCGCCTGTTCCGTAGCTTTGCTAGTAAGTTGTGCATCATTCAATTTTCTCTAGACAATTTCCACCAATCTTCTAATCGCCTCTTTGTGACTGTTGTCCTTTTCTCTTCCGTCGTTCCATCCTCGCCAGCAAAACCTAGGGCCCCGGTGAAATTCGTTACCCCCTGAGGGAGAGCAGGGGGAAGCCTCGTGCACTTCAAACCCAAATGCTCTCACACTTATTACGGCAGGCGACACATAATGTGTCTGTCTTCTTAAATTTAGCCCTATACGTCTTTGTCGTCGGAGCTCCCGTTCTCGCCTCAAACAGTAACGAACTTCCCAGTGAATTGTCAAACACATTTTTCTGTATTATGACGTGCTTTTTTGAACTGTACATTGCTAGAGCTGATTTCTCCTGCTTTCATCCCTCTCACATTTTTATTTCTGCCTCTTTCGCTCCCGTTTCAACTGAAGTAGTCTGCTCAGCCCCATCACCAGCGTGTAGGTATTTAAATGTAAGCTTTCGGGGTCAGTTAGTCCATTTTGTGTTCAAACTTTTCGCATAAAAATACTTGAACACCTTTTGTGCCCACCGCGTATCATACATTTCGGTCAACTTTTGTTCAAATTTCAAACTTACTAATTGCACTCCCTCCTCTGCAAAAGATGACCTGGCCTTCACGACTTCTTTGTCTAATTTTTAATCTTGATTGAACCTCTGATTTCATGCACAGTACCCCACTGCCAAAAGACAGTCCTGGCACCATCACTCGTTTCCACATACCTCCGACATCTTCGTATCTATTATATTTCCATAGTGTCCTGAGCTCCATAATAAATCAATTTATTTTCACTTTTCTGGTCGCAAAAGGCAGCTGGCGCTACCCCTTCGTGACCGCGGGGTGCGCACTTAAAATCATGCCTTGGAGGAGTATCGCGGTGACAGATATGTACGATACAAACCTCTCTTCGACGTCGTTGTGAACATTAAGGAGCTGACCCTCGAGAAGGTTGTAAAATATTAACAGCGCCAAATAAAACGGAGGACCGGAAGATGAGGCACAAAACAATTGCCAAATCTCACATCCAAAACTTGAGAATTTTGGAAAGTGAGATTTGGCCCTCCACAATTCTATTACACATTACGCTTGTTCTTTAGTGCCTTTCAGTCGCGTTAATGGCTATATAAATCATGTTTCTGTTATAAAAAGGGCAATGTTTAGGAGCTCGGTGGACACACCACGTAACACCTACAATAGAAATACTGCAAAACCGACGGAGGCTGCAGCACGTCCCAAAACCGTCGTCATCAACGGCCCAGCACCAGAATTTGGTGGCTACTCTGTCACTCAGACCCAGCTTAGCACTAAACTCCTGTGCTACTCAAACCGCGAACTGGTCGCTGTCGAAGTTCGGCCGCCGGTACACTCTGTGAGGTTTGGTCTGCGTGTACTGGTGTCTTCCGCAACGCGATGGCCACAAGGTGGACTAAGTCAGGCATACCTGACTGATGCCGCGCACAGGGAGGCAATGAGACGATATGCGAAATCTAGAGCGCCATTAAGTAGAGCGCCGAGAACCACGTCTGCTGTCTTGGAAGTGCCAAGAAAGCGAAACCAGCGACCCGACCAGCAAAAAAAAGTGTAAATTCAAGTTAATGGATTGATGGCTTTAATGTAAATGAAAGTCACTGGATATTTAATGTAAACGAGCGACCGCGCTTCGTGCGAGAGATGAGATGACGACGCGTTCCTGCGTTCTGCTGCGGATGCAGCGATAAGCCTTTGATTCGTACGTGATATGAGCGCAAACGTGATCAGGGCTCACAATTATTTTTTCTTCTATTTACTTTACATGCAGCTTTTGACAAAAACAATCTGCGGCAACGCGAAGAAACATCAGGATGTTATCACAGTGCGTGAACCAATTCACAACTATTGAACTGTGCCATAATCTTTTTACGAAGTTTTACTAATCTTGTTCCCTTTCGTCAATGGTTCGAAATTTTAAAGAAAACCGTGGGATGATAATTTCTCCAGACCATTGACCCTGTGCACTGACCAAACTTAAAATACCGTCTTTTTTCCTGGCATTGGTACATCGAAATAAGGAGTTTAAAGGATAAATCATAATTGACGAAAATTTTACTGGCGGCTGTTTTTCAGACGAAAATAATCCCTAGAGAAGGGAGCAAGAAAAGAAAAGAACAAACACAAATCCCTTCTCCAGAGACTATTTTCGTCATTCTGCAGCTCGCTTGCACCTTTGCATTTAATTGCATTATGATCATGTTTTTCTGAGTTTTTCGGATTTATCTATAAACACAGAATCTTATATATAACTAACGTTAGGTCTATCTTAGGGTTTGAGTGTCCAATGTGGGGTCCTTTTTCTTTTTAATTGCAGTCAAAAATTCACCATGTACAAAATAGAGTGGCCCTGTTTGTCATAAATAATTATAATAACTTCGGATCAAGTCAGGTCCAATTAAAAAAAACGAGCTTAGTTAGAAGCTGCTGACAAAATGGAGGAAATATCTTAGAATAAAGCTTTTTAGAGATATCTTCTTAAACCTTAGACTGATATAACAAGAAGAAATGTTTACATACCCCCAATTCCACTGTAAATAAAAGAGGTTAAATGCAGAACGGAATCGTTCAAAATCTTCTTTCCGAGATCAATTCATGACTGGAGTTGCCTACCAGCCTACGTCATCACAAAAACTTCCGCTTTAATTTTATCTACCTTGTTATTAAATGTATACCTTTTTATAGTGATATTAAATCTTCCTATTATGTACTTCTTTTGTACAAAATTCCTCTTGTATATTTTCCTCTTGAGAAATATTTCTGCTTTGAAAATTTGTGCTTACTGTATTGTTAAAAACTATTTTTTGTGTATGAAACCCCCTATAATAATGGCGCCTGGGCGATGTTAGATAATAAATAAATAATTATGTATTCGAACAAAACAATAAAAGTCAATAGCAGCTTTTTTGTATTCGCCATTTATTATTTCACAGACGTCTGATCTCTCAAGCAAAATTAGAAATTCCAACTATAGAACAGATGTTTTCAAATACTAAGTTTTTTCTCTCTTTCTTCACGTAAAAGTCGAAGATTGCAATCAGCTTTTCAGTAATATAATTTCATTGCTTTCAAATTACTTGTGATGGTTACTATGGTTACTAAACAAAAATGACTTTTTTTTCGTCTAGGTTTTGAAATATATTATTTGTTGTTTCCGCTAGCCAATGTCATTGATGCTTGTACCTTTGCGTGTTTGCACAGAATGTACCGCTTGCAAAATCATCCTGCATTTCGACCCCATCCCTTCTTTATTGCTCTCTGCACTGCAGGTCAACCTACACAAGATGAATAAACAGATGGGAGATACGGCTGAACCCTTTTAGCCTGGCGAAGGTTTGCTCAATCTAGCCGCTAGGCTGGAAGCCGGTCCTCCTATTGATGACATCTGTTACTGGCCTATACGGTCATGTCTAGTTAATAGGAACACCATTAGTATAGACATCCCCGTAGGTTAACAGCGATTTCGGGGACGAACAGGGAAAATACAAGTACGTTGGTCTCGTTTTTATGAACAACTCACAATATGGAAGCCCTTTGCGGAGAACGGAGATGTCGATATTTGCGATACTTCACTGTACAAACAAGGTTTCCCAGGGAGAGCAGCAGCAAAAGTCACATTAGTTGTCTAGACGGCCTCAGACCTGTCTGCTATAATATGGCGAAACTGGGCTCTAGATTATACATTTGACCAGTGCAGTACGACCGCTAGCCTGGGGTCATACACGTGCATCACACAGGAGTAACACACAAACGCACACCAGTATGATGCTCGTCCAAAAAGGGTGAATTTAAGGGGAGAAGTGGGAAGAGGCAACCCTCCCCTCTTAAATCCACCCCTGCCTGGACGAACATCGTTTAGACAGGATGTCGTTTATCGGGACGAGGACGATTCGTCACATGCGCACTCGTCACAGGACGATTGGTCACAGGACGATTCGTCACATAGGAACATTCGTCACAGGATGACTCGTCACGCGGGCAACTAGTCACATCGAGTCGCGCAGGGGACGATAGTAAATTGTAAATTTCAACAACTGCCCACATTCCCTGATGAGGAGTTTCATGACTTCACACTGTGACATAAACCAATGGTTAGAAAGATTAATCTTACAATACTCATCCGCTTTTTCCTTTCATCATATTGCGACTCTTCAGCAGGTTGATCTAAGTTGCTGGCTTGAACGAGCAATAATCCGACTGGCAGCCAAATCAGTTTTTACTTTGCCTTCCATACACCTCTTCGAGAATACCAATAGGTATCGGACTTCTTTCTGCTGCATGTGTACGAGTACCCTTCGTGCAGCTGCATGGCTCCACCTCTCTCTGTTGCGATCACCTCCATCCTTTTGAATGTAGTCTGAGATCAAAAATAGTCGCTTTTATATGGCCTCCGCATTCACCGTTCGGGACGGACCCAGAAGCTAAAACGTCTGTTACAAATTCTTCGACCTTGAGAAGCGAAAGACATGCTAAATAGAGGTGACCCACTTTGTCAGGCCGAACCAACATTCCATGTTGGGGACCGAACCAGAAGCTAAAACGTTTGTTACAAATTCTTCGCCTTTCAGAAGCCAAAGAGATACTAAGATATGAAGTGTGTCACTTTGTCCGCCCGAACCAAATTGAACAATACATTTTTGGGGAGACGAACTATTGTAGGACCGGTTGGCCGCGTGACGAGTCATCCTATGACGAATGTTCCTGTGTGACGAATCGTCCTGTGACCAATCGTCCTGTGACGAGTGCGCATCGTGACGAATGGACCGTATCCCGTTTTTTCCAGAAAACAACATACCAACATAACATACATCTGAGCTTCTTTAGAAGAAAAAATATATATTTAGCTTTTGGTGAAATTGCAGATATTAGAACAATGAACTAGATCTCAGCAACGTATCGCCCGTGACGTGACATTCATTCGTGACATCAGATCTCTCTGCGGATCTCTTTGCAAGGAATGTATCCCCGAGTACTAATAATTGGTACAACCAAAAATTATTTAACATGGTCTCCATTAAAGCTGTTTCTGATGGGCGAACACCCTGCGAAAAAAGGGTGTTCGCCTCAATTTATTGTAGCCCACTTTTCCTCACCCTTTCAGCACCCTTCCAAATATGAAAGGTGTTCCATGCAAAAATACCCTATGTTACATATAAAGTGGTGTATCACCAAAAATTAGGGTATTGAAAGAGTGTAGCCACGGGTGGAAGTCTGGAAAAGGCCTTTTGCACCCTTAAGGGTATAAACTTTATTAGTGTGTAGCTGCACCGGCCTCAGTCCTTCTGGGTTCGAACTCGTTTGTTCCCATGGAACTGATCACGTGATTGCCTCTAAAGGCAGTTAGCAAACCCTCCACCCGTTTTTATCTAGAAAACGTTCATTCCAACGCCTCCCACCTCTTAAAGTTACCAAAGGTATTGATTTTCTTTTCGAGTGCCTCTGTCCCGCTCAATTCCTAACTGTCCCGTCCTTTTCTTGACAGCCACGTGAGGCGTTAATGGTCCCGTCGCGGTGAATTTTAAAATTTCGACTCAACTAAGCAAGCTTACGTCGCTCGATAAAAAAGTTCCTCGATTTTATTTGTCTACATTTATTCTTCATTCTCACTTAGAAAGCACACTTGACATAAAAAGAAAGACTCAGAACCTTTAAACCCTGATCTGAGCTTCTTAAACTTTTGAAAGAACTTTCTCATTTCGGTCGGCACACATTCGCGGAGATTTAAATTTCCGCACTAATCGACCTGTCCTATAGGAGAGAAAGTTCGTGTGCATCTTTTGCAGGTGTTGTGGGGACGTCAGGACGCCGACCTCTGATTGGCTCTGATGGAGGAATAGTGGGTAGACCTCAATGCGAGCTGCATCGACCCACAATCCTTCAAATCGGAGCCAATCAGAGCTCGGCGTTGTTCTGACGTCATCGCAACTACTGCTCAAGAGGCAAACGAACTTGCGCTGTGCATAGTACCATGGCTTATTACGCTCAAGTTTCTCGCTTTCTCATTGGTTTGTTCGACGTTCTCGTCGGCTAATGCAGACTTCTTATTGGCTGCTGAGCGATGATGATAGACACGTGACTCGCCACGCCACACGTTTCTTGGACTGTCAGCCAATATAAGTGCCACGTACAGTTGCTATTTTCGCTTTCTCGTTACTTAGTCTCGTAAGGAGTACTATGCCAGACCCTCCACAATACGCCAGCGTAAATATACCGTTCCTTTATTTTCCGTTTGTTTCGGCCGGGATTTTCGCCACAACTTAGGAATATTATCTTATCATATTTAGTAAATCGATTTGGGGTGATAAACAATTTTTCAAAACGCCGTCGCCATTTTTTGGGCACGAATCAAGTGGTGGGAATCCGAGTCCTCGTACCGAGCGCCGACGCCGTACTCGTTTTCGATGCGAGCTGAGCCGACTTCACGCCAAGCGCTAACGCAACCTTCGTGCCCATTACACGCTCAGAGTATGTTTGCTTGTTGTTTGTTTATTTTAGGGTTAAGGGAAAGGGGAAGCCGGGGGACGTGCTTAAACAATGGCAAACTCGAAGAATTGGCGCACCACCCGCTACCAGATGGCGCTTTCACTTTTGAGAAGGGTCTATTGTGTCGTGTGGTTGTTTCGAGGGTGGAAAGTTAGCCAGGCCGCATAAGCGTCCGGCATCTCCGCCGTACACGATGAATGTTGATCAGTGCAGTATGCGACCAATAGCCTGGGGAGTTTATTCTGCATTGCGCGGTAGTGATACCAGAGGGCAGGCCAGTGAGCGGATGCTCATCCAGATCGATACGGGGAGGGGTGGGAATTGAACCCAGGATCGCTGGGCTCTGTATTATGAGCTTTCGCTCCACGTGCTCCGAGCGGCGACGCGTTAACACGCTCAAGCTCCGATCCCTTCAAGTTGGGTGAACTCGCGCGACTTACGGGTAACTCCAATAATTAAAGCTAATGGGGTAAAGGTAGAGTTGTGTTCACATACATCAAGGAGGCGGGGGAAAATCCCCGCTTGCTTTTGTCGCTGGCACCCGCCCTCTCTGATTGAATAAGAATCCGTTGCTTCTGACGACGTTCCTGCAGTGCGTGGATTAACTTTCGCTAAGAGCATTACTGCTGGCCGTTGACCGTCTGAGCAAAAGGCTTAGCACGATGTAAGAGACAATCGTTCTTTTTCTTTTGCTACTCCCGTTTATTTGCTCTTTCATTACGTAAATGAGCTTTTGTCTCAGCCCGTTGTAGCCGTCTGTCTTTGTTTTTGACGACAACACGAGACACTGCTGCATTTCGCTTCAGGTCTGAGTCTACTCGAATTATAATCAAGGATGGTTACGTCCCTTCTGTGAAGCAATGGGTACTCCTGAAGTAAATTGTATGGCCTGGGACAATAATGCGATTCTTTCGTAATGTGTTTTTCTTTTTTTCAGTTCTGTAGTTATTGATTATCCCGGTTTTGCTAGACGTGCATTGTCTTCGATGTCCTGCTGCGAATGTTTTGCGTGTTTTTTTCATGGTGAAAAAGCGCTAATGTGGGAACACGCCGGTATGCCACATGCATGTCCCGCGCCTTGATTAGGCCGCAGCATCCGATGCATTCCCGTCCACTCCAAAAGCCAGTTTCATTATTAGAGAGTTTTAGTAGATCGTTCCGATACCTTCGATACCCCCGATAACGATACTATATATGTAAGCGCAAAGGCGGAGGCAGAGTATCGGGTATCGTTATCGGAGTCATCGGAACGATCTACTAAAACTCTCTATTGTCTCTTCTAAGGTAAAGCCTCTGTCACACAGCATACACGTCAAACAAAAGACAGTTGGCGGACACTGTATGGAGCCTGCTCCTTTCTTCTGTGACGCTCCCGTAACATTGGTCATACTCATTGGCCGGTATCGTGTTTGACGACACCAGACCCCGAAGTAACTCCAGCCATACCATACGCCATTACCTTATCGGCGCTCGTGAAATTATATGAAAAAAAATAATTTCGACGTAAAATGTTTGGTCAGTCAGTTTGTAAACATATCAAAGCGTGCATTTTATGTCTATGCGTCGAAAAACTGAGGGAGAGGAGGATACGAGGGCACGCGAGGACGAAGGAACGCGGAACCCTGCATGGTTGGAACGATTAATGGGTAGAGCTAAAGCATAGTCGCCTCTATACTGTCAAAGCCTGGCAGATCGCCGCGAGAAGCGGCCGCCAAAATGGAAAAGGGGAGCGGCAGACAACGGATGAGAGGAGAGCCACGTGACTGGCGCCCCGCTGCGGCGAGACGCCGAAACACATTTCTCCCGAGAGAACAAGTGTGTTTCGGGTCCTCGCCGCTGCAACAGCTGTACGCTCACGTCCAGGTTCCCCGAGGAATGGCTCTTTGATGCACTGTGCTACCAGGTCCTCGCGCCCCAAATTTGCGACCGGCCACTCTATGGCGCCGTCGTCGAACTGCCAAGCTTTTTTGAGTATAGAGGAGGCTATGACAAGGCACACTATTGCGTCATAGATGAGGTATAACAATCTAGCGAATAACACGTATTACGTATATACTTTCTAGACTTCGTGCTTTGAAGTATTTTAAGCGAGAGGACCATACGGCTACACTCCGTTTCACCTCAGGACGGACCACAGGGGACGCTATACGAACCATCGCAGCCAATCCAGTGTCGTGTGAACGTCACGTGACCTCCGAAGAGTGCCGCGACGCACGGAGAGCGTTCGCAGCGCTGGTGTGGCTGGCATGGCCCGTAGCCTCCGCCGTGGTCCAGCCTGAGATGAAGCGAGTACACGTGTACGTGTGTACTCCACTGCGGGGTTTCCCACTGCAGTACTTCCTACGCAAGCGGGAATTGCGCCCTGGCACACCAGTGTCGGCGGTAACACGTTACAAGTAACGGCGTTACCGGAAACGCGCATTTTTTGGGGGGTAGCGTAATAACGTACTCGCTACATTTTCGAAACGGTGACGAGTAACGTACTTATGTTACTTCTTTCAAGTAACCGGTAACGTTGTTACATTACTCGCTACATTTTCTCCCCAAAACCTTGAAAAAATGTGGTTCCTTTTTTTCTATACTTCGTTTTATTTTAAGTGCAGACGCAGCCGACGCTATAGAGCTAATGGGACCTATTAGACTGCGTCAAAAGTGCACCATCATGGCGTTTGTCAAGTTTCTGTACGTGTTCCATCATCCCTGAGCCAATCATGTACCGGGAAAGCCTATAGTGATTTGCGTCGGGACTTAACCTGAAACGAAGTGTATAGGCGCCAATTCATTAATAATTGCACTCATTCTACATACCTCCAACATTTTGGCTGTCCTTTTCCCACTCAAAAACTCACCTCAGAAAAACCCCATGGCGCCAACGCCCTTTGTCCAATGTCAAAAAACGTTGTCTAAAAAAAAGACTAAAAAAACACTGTTATCGTTAATTTATAAATAAAAAGTAACGCACGAGTACTTTTTATCGGTTAACTGTAACCGTAAACCGTTCCAACTTTAATATTGTGTAACGAAGGTCGGTAACGCTTTTCTTTAGTTTACAAGTAACGAGCGACGTATTCCGTTACCTGTTTTCGGTAACGCCTGCAACACTGCTTGGCACTCAGTCGAGGCATGTGTCCGGTAGGCCTGTAATTCCATCTTCAACGCGTAGCGAAGCTGTCATTAGGGGACGTGGGAGCTGTCGACGGTTATCGATTTTAATGGGGCGCCTACGGGAACCTCATGCAGTATCGACTTTCCCCTGGACGTCCGCCCTCAGCCGTGCGGTCAGGCTTCGTTACGTGGGAACAGCACTTTTCGCTCACGACCGTCGCACGGTCGGGTTACCATCGTATTTGAAATTCCGACGTCGTGCATTGAATCTCACTTCCTGTTTCACATTTCGGCCACGAGGTTGCAGCTCCAGTGTTTTTTTCCTGCACGATCAGATAGGCGCCAGCTCCCCGCTCCTCTCCTTCGCGTATTTACCACTAGGTGGCGTCGCCCAACACCACCTATTCGCGACTCCAGCGAACTAGAGGGATCGCAACTATCGGGCAAAGATGTCGGTATAGAACAGGTGGTGCCTTGCCGTGTGCCAGCTCAACGCACGACGCGCGGGTTTCGGCAGGAAAGCGTCAAACTCGAAATGGTTTGCCCCGATTTTTATTCACTATATGCGTAGAAAGAGTCGTCTGCTTTCAGCACAGGAGTTTCGGTGACGTCAGAACGACGCCGAGCTCTGATTGGCTTTGATTGAAAGAATAGGGGGTAGGCCTCAATGCTAGACGCCTTAAGGTCTACCCACTATTTTTTTTTCAATCAGCTTATAAGAGTTTGGCATTCTGACATATTCGTAACCCCTGCAAAGATGCAGATGAACTTGCGCTTCGCATACGTTTCAAACCCGCGGAGATGTGTTGGCGTAACCGAGCTTCCAGGGGTTTGACCTTTTTTAATAGAGCGATGGAAAGACTGCCTACATGTCCCTCTACGGTGCTGATGAACGTTGAGAGAAGGACAATGTCTGCTCAACGCGGTTCCGTTGGCTGCGTTCAGAGCGACATTGGGCAACACGCCGCGATGCGACAGCAACTACAGAAGAACAGGGACAGCTTTTTTATTGCACCAACCGTCGACAACGTGTAATCACGAAAGCCACGTTAGACGAGCAGAAAATCGCGAAAGGACATGTTCTGTCCACTTCGGCGTTTTTCTGCTAGGTGCCGTTCGTCTGGCTGGAATCGCAAATACTTGTTGTCACATAAAAAAAAATTTACGCACTAGTAATGCGTTACTCGAAGTAGCTTTTGCGAGGATCGATCGTCGGGAGAAGAAGCAATGGCTTTTGAAGTTTTAAAACGTATACGTCTTGATAAAATGGCATATAGATCATTTAAAATTCAGCGCAATCCACTTATAACGATAACTAGAAAACCCAAAACGTCTCTCATTATAAACCAGTATCGTTGTATCTGGACTAGAAACTGATCGTTTCTAGTATAGAAACCCTAGAAAGTGATCGTTATAAGCAGTTCGTCGTTCTATGTGGTATCGTTATAAATGGATGGCAGTGTACAACTACATATATCTTAATTCACCACAAAACCTCGGGCCTTGTCTTCTAGGTGATAATTGCGTCGCCTACAGCTTAGAACTGCGAATACTTCGCGGCTGACGGAAAGTGCCACAGGTGACGTGGTGGAAACTCTATGGATTTCTTTCTAAATCGTCTTTTGGAAAGAAAAAGAAATCACTACGTCTATTTCGAACTTTATGAAGCAAAAAAAAGTATATATTTCGGATAGTACACAGGACGTATATTTAGAGTGTACTATTAGCGTACTGTAGAAACGTTATTTAAAAGCGTACATCATACTGACTACATGGTGTAGGCAGCGAACAACAGTTTGCTCATTTCTTTCGCGCAGCTTGCTACTAAAAGCGAAAGTGCGTTTAAAATTATACTTCAGATATTTCAAGCGCTGGGCATTGGGGAGAATGTAAATCCATGTTTTTCCTTCCCCTCAAAAAATAGACTATACAAATGACCAAAATGTAGCGACATCTGCTTCCAAACGGAAAAATGAACTATATGTATCGGCCAAATCGGGGCATATGGCCCCAACCACTACAGCTCTACATTCGCCTGAGGTCCCAGCTTTCGCAATGTGTAGTTTATTTTCGAAGTGAAAAGTAAAAGATGAAGAAAAACACTGTGTTCTTTTTTTCTTGAACACCCGCTACATTTTAGTATACTGGAAATACGCTAGAAGTGTACCTCTAAACCGGCGGTGCAACGATATTCAATTAAAAAGTTTTTCACTTTACACAAGCTCACCGGCGCTATAGTGGGACCCGAGAATACACCCACGCAATGCCATTGACAAACCTTTTTGTTGGGTTGTAATATCGAGAACAGCAGCAGCCGTCTTCTGCTAGGTGTCTCTCCTTCGCAGAACTTGATGACGTGGCTTAAAGGTCGCAGCGCCCCCAGTGACGACGTTTGAACGCGGCTCATAGATTGGACCCGAGCATTGCGTGAGTACTCGATTTGGCCTCGCGATAATCAATATAGCTCGACAAACATTGGGTTAGTGGCTCGTGCCCAATCGCTGCAATGATGACAATAGCCAATAGCCGAACCCTAGCAATGTCTAGAACTCGGCGCGTGTCCTGTACATTGTCAACCCTCACGCGTGGCTATGAATGATAAGCATTCGCGGCATGTAATCGGCTCCAGATCCCGTTACTGCTTGTTCTGGCTGCGAGTTAAAAAACTGTATAAACGCTGTTCTTCTTTTTTTTTTTTTTGCGACCATCATTGCGCAAGAAAAGCTAACGCGTGTTTCACGGGTCATAAACGTGAGGAATTCATTCTAAGTAGTATTTATGCAAAGTTAGAAAAATCGTTGCACCGCCTCTTTGAGTCTCATAAAAGAGCGGAATTGGGTTTCTTTTAGCGTATCGCTTTTTCTCCAAGTGGTATCACACAGTTTCTCTCATCCTGCGACGAAATATTACTGTTGTCCCTTCTTAGTAACTCAAAACAAAACACAACTTTTTGGTGCAAACTTTATTATCTAACCACTGAAATTCTATCTAACAAGTGGATATCAAAAAGCTTTAATGTTTTTTTCTCTTTCTCACTAAACAAATTGCATGATATTTACATTAAAAAAATCAATAAAGCGTATCCGCGACGCAGTACATTTTTCGCTCGATACTGCCATTATACATGCTGTTCCGTGAGCAGCTAGCATCAAGCAACTAGCAGGTTCTTGCAACCTGAAATCTGAAAAGAAAAAAAAATGAGCGAGTGAGCAAGTATTTAAACATGTCTCAACAGAGCCTGCCCTTTCATCTGTTCATTCCTTAATCACATGACGGCCTACCATATCTGTGCTGACGTTTTTCAGACGCTTACTGAATACCCCTGGTTGGCATAATAAGCGTATGAAAGTTGCCTCCTCTACAACAAACGTAAAAAAGTAACTTTAAATGCAGATGCCTTCCCGCTGTAAAGCCCCTGCCCTCGCGCAACACATTAGATTTGTTTTTAGAAATGTTTCATTTCCTACACAGTGTTCAAGTTGTCCCTGTGACTTGCTAACTATATATTTGTACCAGGCATGCTGCAATGCTTCTTTTAATGTTTTGTCAAGTTGTTCTTTTTCCAAGACTCTTAGGCAGAGATCGTTAGCAAACATTTTTTTTAATAATGTATGATCTCGCCTAGACAGCCCTGAGGCCAAATGTTTAGCGAAACATGTGTCATGTGTATCAATCAAACAGTCAGTGACACATACCATGTCGACTTTCGGAAAATCCCGGAAAGTCTACATGGTAGAGACTGGATCGCTCGACTTTTACGCTTAACCGGGAGGTCGCCATTTTAAGTGATTTCGCCGTTTTCCCGGGCGTGGATAAATAGTCATGCTAAACTCCGCGCGTATTCTTCTAAAATTCGAAGCACCCCATTGCGGCGAAATACCACGCAGTGCACTATGGGGACTAGTAGGCCACTCAGTTTCGGTTTCGACTGAGCAGCTTCAGTTCATGCTATCACGCCGTGACCGAATGCGCTGCTTGCGTTTTCGATTATAGGACTGCCCTCGAATGAACAATACTGTCATTCTCGAGCGATATAGAAGGAAGACCCGGGCACCTTTTTTTGTGTTTTCTACATGCCGGATATTGTGCGTGCGTATGCAAACGTACTAAGACGTGGCTTACCTCACCCCACCTCACGATTGTATCTTTAAGCTCAGCTTCAATAATCCTGTCTAGTATCGGTGGAGCACAACTCAGATTCGGTCACTTCAAGCCCTACACGTATTTTGTTTGCCAAATGTCCGCTTCTTGTTACTTCGTTGTGAAACAAGTCTCATGGTCATTAGTAACCGTCAAATGCGCTTTGAATCCCTTAGTTTGTTTGGCGCAACGCATAGCGTGCCGTCCGTCGAACGGTGCGACATTCTTCACGCAAGTGCTCGACTGTTGTTCTCTTAAAAACGGTTTTGTATGTGCCTATATGATCGCAGGATAACCTCATGCGCAGACGCGATATTTAATTGGTGGAATGCAAGCAGGTGGCGACTTCACTTCGTGCAGTGCTGCGGGTCAGGACAGATAAGAGATAAGAAGTGTGTTCGAGTTTAGTTTTTTAATGGCGCCTCCGAGTTTGACCCCGCGTACTCAGGCGTATTAAGAAAAACAGTAATTGCAAAAAGGTATATTTCATCAACAGACGCACAAACAAGCAACAAACTTCCTGATCAGCAACACTAATGTAAAAGTGCGAGCTCGGTATACGCGTACTTATTGGTTACATCGTGTTGACGAGCTTCGCAGCGTCAAGATTTCCAGCACTGGCTTATACACAAACCTCGAAACACTAACAGAAGGCTCGAGTACAAAAATATAACAAGCATGTTTCAAGACAAACTTTCCGTGTGTTATGGGCTTGTGCTAAAGCTTCAAACTCTGGTCATTTAGGTTAGTTTAGATACAAAAAACGATGCGCTGGGGACCGGGAAACATGAGATAACAGATCTTAATAGTCCAAGCTCTGTTTCTGCTCTCTTGTCGACGTGTCGATCGAAACCAAAACCATGCCACTCTCCTCCCTGGCCATCTAGTTCCCAGGGTGCAACGCGCGCAGTGTTGCATGCAGGGATTTATGGAAGTAGTCTATTGGTCTGCGCTGTTTTTATATGCTCACACGTGCAGTATTCGGTTCCTCTTTTCCGTACATCTGAAGACATAGCGCTCCCATGATTGATACTGCATGTATACGACAGCATCATCCGCTTTCGACCGAGTGCCGTCGTCTGCTAGTTGTACTTGTCTGGAGATGGCCTCACGGTAACAACCCTCATTAGTGCACCTAGGATTTGAGAGTGTTTCCAGCTTGATTCGGGTCACGTGGTGTATGGGCGTATAGGTCGCGTTTTCCATACAGGACACGAGGAGACGCTATTCTCCTCGCCATGTGGCGACGCAAGCATGTGCTTTAGCAACCAAATTTCACAGGAACTGTCCGCCTTTAAATTGAAAATGCCCCCCCCCCACCCCCTCCCATGTTTTGAGTTCACGGCTTTCGTGATCTAGCTTTCTACCCTTCGTTCAACTTTGTCGTCCTCGTTGAAGCCAGTCGTCAAAAATGACAAGGGTGCTGCTCTAATTTTTCGCAGGAACGTAGCTACGCCTTCAAAGTTCGTCATGTAAAATCCACCACTAAAATTCACCTTCGATGAAAATTTCAGATTGCTACGTGCGGACGCCGATTTTTCCCGGTGATTTTGTAACTTGCATTTCCTGTTTCGCAACACCTTGCGGCATATCAATCAACACTTCAACATGAAACTCTAACCAAGCTTTATTAAAAGCGAAAATCCCGACGTTTCGGAACCAACTCGGTTCCTTGCTCACGGGTGACTGTTTTTGTCCAGCGGAGCGGCCTGCCCACGAACCCGAACACCCCCGGGTGCTCTCCGGATTATCCCTCTAACCCGGAAACGTAGGTGCTGGGGAGGGTCCCTGTCGACCGGTTTACGTTTCCACGTGTGCACTGAATGCGCCACGACTCCAACAGAAGGCGCCTCCGCCAGTTTCTCTCCGTTCCGAGAATGGAGCTGTTGTCGAGGTCGATGGAGTGGCTTGTCTTCTCGACGTGTTCAGCCAGCGCGCTTCCTCCACATTCTTCTTCGCGATGTCGTAGCGGTGGCGCCGCAGGCGCTCGGGATAGTTTTTCGTTTCCCCAACGTACGACGCGGGGCAGTCACCGCAGGGAATTTCGTAAACCAGTCCCTGTGCCCTCTCCTCGGGGGACGATCCTTTGGTAGGGGAGAAGGCCGCCGATGGTCGAGACTGGCTTGTGTGATACCGCTACGCCGTACTGTCGTAGTACTCTGGCGAGGACCTCGCTTGTGCCCTTGATGTAGGGCACACACACGCGGGTGGGGGGAGGAGGGGCGGCGTCTTGGGTTGAAGGGGTGCGTCGAAGTTTCTTGATTGTGCTTTTTACAAATCTAGTTGGGTAGCCATTCTTACGCAGGTCTTGTTTGATTGTTTCGATCTCTTTTTGAAGGGTCTCCTCTGAAGTGCAGACCGTGATCGCCCGTCTGACGAGTGCCGAAGCCACGGAAGACTTATGTGTCCTAGGGTGGCTCGATGAAAAGTCCAGGTATCGGCCTGTGTGTGTCGGCTTCCTATACACATGGAAGTTCAGCCGGCCGGACTTTCTCACTGCACAGACGTCTAGGAAGGGAGACAGCCATCTGATTCGTGCTCAATCGTGAATTGAATCGCTGGCTCGATGGAGTTTAGATGTGTGTGGAGACGGTCGATCTCACTGGTCTTTACAACACAAAAGCAGTCATCGACATACCGCAGGAAACACACGGGTCCTGGGGAGAAAGTGTCGAGGGCTTTTCTCTCGATCGCCTCCATTGCGAGGTTTGCCACAGTGACGGAGACCGCAGCACCCATAGCCGCACCACTGGTTTGTCTGTAGAAGCCGCCAGCATCAAAGAAAAATGACCCATTGCTAGGTTTGCTGCATCTAGTAGACGGCAAACTCGTCACAGCCTCAAAGCCGCACGGCTGGTCTTTCGGCAGCTAGTACTCCATGGTCCGTCGAGAGGAAGCCCGCCTCAAGGCCATTGGCGTGCTGTCCAAGGCACACCGACGGCGAGCAGTTAAGTTACACGCCGGAAGAGAAGGCAGCCATTCAGAACTTGAGAGAAGACAAGAGCATCGTCGTCCTCCCTGCCGACAAGGGGAACGCAACCGTGCTACTCGACCGCGCAGACTACGATGAGAAGGCGCTTCAGCTTCTCAACACCGACGCCTACATGATTCTGCCAAAGGACCCGACTGCCAAGATTCAGGCAAGTCTAAACAAAATGCTCTCTACGATTTTTATTAAGTATCCCGAGTCCCGAGGCCTTTACTTCGGTCTCATTTGCCGGAACGGGTCAGCGCCGGCCTTTTATGGCCTGCCGAAGGTGCACAAGCCAGATGTCCCCCTCCGACCCATAGTGGATTTCACAACGTCTCCGTTACGTGCGTTGTCCAACCATCTCCACCGACTGCTGTCACCACTAACCGGGAAAACTGACACGTACGTCCAAAATTCTGGACACTTCATCGAGCTCACATCGGGCCTCGAACTGCGGGACGACGAGAGCCTTGTCTCCTTCGACGTCGTGTCGCTTTTCACAAGTGTGCCTGTGCCTCTGGCAGTGTCTGTGACGCGGGCGGCCCTCTCGTCTGACACGAGACTCTCCGAAAGAACGTGCCTTGAGGTGGACGAGATTTGCCGTCTACTGGAATTCTGCCTATCCAGCACTTATTTTTCTTTTGCTGGCAGCTTCTACAGACAAACCAGTGGTGCGGCTATGGGTGCTGCGGTCTCCGTCACTGTGGCAAACCTCGCAATGGAGGCGATCGAGAGAAAAGCCCTCGACACTTTCTCCCCAGGACCCGTGTGTTTCCTGCGGTATGTCGATGACTGCTTTTGTGTTGTAAAGACCAGTGAGATCGATCGTCTCCACACACATCTAAACTCCATCGAGCCAGCGATTCAATTCACGATTGAGCACGAATCAGATGGCTGTCTCCCCTTCCTAGACGTCTGTGCAGTGAGAAAGTCCGGCCGGCTGAACTTTCATGTGTATAGGAAGCCGACACACACAGGCCGATACCTGGACTTTTCATCGAGCCACCCTAGGACACATAAGTCTTCCGTGGCTTCGGCACTCGTCAGACGGGCGATCACGGTCTGCACTTCAGAGGAGACCCTTCAAAAAGAGATCGAAACAATCAAACAAGACCTGCGTAAGAATGGCTACCCAACTAGATTTGTAAAAAGCACAATCAAGAAACTTCGACGCACCCCTTCAACCCAAGACGCCGCCCCTCCTCCCCCACCCGCGTGTGTGTGCCCTACATCAAGGGCACAAGCGAGGTCCTCGCCCGAGTACTACGACAGTACGGCGTAGCGGTATCACACAAGCCAGTCTCGACCATCGGCGGCCTTCTCCCCCTACCAAAGGATCGTCCCCCGAGGGAGAGGGCACAGGGACTGGTTTATAAAATTCCCTGCGGTGACTGCCCCGCGTCGTACGTTGGGGAAACGAAAAACTATCCCGAGCGCCTGCGGCGCCACCGCTACGACATCGCGAAGAAGAATGTGGAGGGAAGCGCGCTGGCTGAACACGTCGAGAAGACAAGCCACTCCATCGACCTCGACAACAGCTCCATTCTCGGAACGGAGAGAAATTGGCGGAGGCGCCTTCTGTTGGAGTCGTGGCACATTCAGTGCACACGTGGAAACGTAAACCGGTCGACGGGGACCCTCCCCAGCAGCTACGTTTCCGGGTTAAGAGGGATAATCCGGAGAGCACCCGGGGGTGTTCGGGTTCGTGGGCAGGCCGCTCCGCTGGACAAAAACAGTCACCCGTGAGCAAGGAACCGAGTTGGTTCCGAAACGTCGGGATTTTCGCTTTTAATAAAGCTTGGTTAGAGTTTCATGTTGAAGTTTTATTAATCATTCCTAACCAGACGGATGTCCGTCGAATATGTTTACATTTAAGCCTTATGCAGGAATCGACCAACTCACCCCGATCGATGAGGAAGACAGGCCGTTCCGTTCCATCCGCAGAAAGGGTCCCTGACGCAAGGATTACACTTCACGTAACGCTCCCGGCACGGGTCCAGTTTATATTGTCGCACGGCATCGTCCGTGAACACGTACAGAGAGTAGTGCTGCGTTTCAACGGGAGCAACCATGCAAAGAGGCGCATGGATAAATGGCAGTTTCAGATGTTGTAATTGGAACATTCTGAGTAATCCAACAAGGTGTAAAATTTGGACAGTTGGTGAATATTTCGTAAAGCAGCACTGGGGAAAGGATGAGGATAAGGTAAGAGACAGATATGGTTTCCTGAGTATTGTTTTTGTGTATAATAATAAAATAAAGCGCCCCCCCCCCCCCCCACACACACACACACACGTACAACAAACCGGCGAATTTCGAAAAGCGTTTGCTGTTCAACCTGCAATTGCTGACACATGGCCCCTCAATCCACCGAGCTCATTACGTCAGTATGTCTAGAGCGTGTATGAAAGAAAAAATGGCGCACTCCATGGATCAGCCTACAGCTTCAAAGAGAGAGTATCGGGACCCTCACTGTTTCTCACGTGCCAATTTCATGCGATACAGAACAGCGACGTTTCCAGGTAGATATTTTTAATGCAAAATAAACACTGGGTCACCACATCAGTCCGAGACACGTGCCAGACAGAGTAAAGGGGCGGGACTGTGCTCCGATTTGCTATACGTATACAATCCAAGTAGAAGCTGCATGATAGAGCACCGCGCTTTGAGCTGCTTATAAAGCGTAGATCGAGAGAACATGCTCGTGCTTGTAGGATCGGGTGTATGTCAAAACGTCCCATTCGCATTTCGCCCTTTATCGTTTCACCCCATTCTCCTTTCCACCTTCCCGTTTGAATCTTCTCAAAGAACGTGTGTGTGTGCGTATCTGAGTGATTGCGTATAGGCGAGTTGTGAGGTGGGAGGGGCGGACTTGAAGAAGCTTCTTCGGGGATATGAAGTGACCCAACCATAACACTGACACCTCGAAAAGTCCCCATATGATTTTCTTTTTCCCTTGGAGGATGAAACTTTAAGTATGTAACGAGAACGAATCAAATGCGGCGGTCCCAACCGAGAACTACGTTTTGAGAATGGTTCTTTTGAGAAAGTTAAGACAGGAAGATCGAAACGAGAACGAGCCCAAATGTTAACCACCCTGCAGCACCGGCTTCACTCACACTGCGGTGAAACAGGGTATCACAAAATCGACGGCACTTTCGAGAACCGGCCCAGGCTCGTTACACCGGTCTCTTATTATTACCGTTATAGAAGTCTGTGGTTGGAACTGGAGTAACGACAAATGAGCCATCTTGGTGATAAAATTTGTGGTTACTGGTTATCGTAAGCTTTATCTGAAGTTACAGAAAAACAGATTTGCGTCCTCCAAAAACGTTAGGCGCGAGAGTAAAGATATGTCGACTGAGCATCTTGACGACGTATCAGAAGGAGTCCCATATTCAAATCGTAACTATCGGCAGCTGCACCCACTAAGTACTAAGCGTCAAAATGGCGGCTCCCATAAACAATTACGGAAACGGGGCGCCGGTACTTTAAGCGGAGCTCAAAATTAGTGGCTTTGTAGTTGGAACGATGTGTATACCTTCGGGGATAGCTCAATCTTCCTGATTGTTTCATTGGGCGCGGCCACGAAGGAGTCCACCAACCGTAGTTCCTTGTCCGGATTTGGGGCGGCGCCAACGGTTGTCAGAGCTTCGGCCAGCTTGATGACATGCCCTTCGACTGAAAGTACACACTGCTCAGTGTTTCTCCAACCTCCCTCCCTCCCTCCCTCCCTCCCTCCCTCCCTCCCTCCCACCCTCCCTCCCCCTCCCCCCCCCCCCGCCGAAGAGCACCAGCTTTCGGACAGAGTCACCAGGTTCTTTCAATCAGCCCCCTAAGTGACTACAATATTTGAAAAAGAGGATTTTAAAATCATTCAGTACACTTCAAGACACAAATGTATTCACTTTTTAGCGCAACGCGGAGCCAGCAATCACGGCAAAAGAAAGAATAACGAAGCTCGAAATGCAAAGCATTGCGGAAAACACAATAACAACCCTTCTCCCTCAAGCAGACGTGCACTGTTGGTGAGCTATGATCACGAATACGTCTATAGACACTTTGCAGCAGCTGTGCATGGGCGCCGCCATTACCAACCTTCAATTTTAATGCGAAAACATTAAGTGACCCATGGAGCGAGCCGACGTCATCAGCTTTGAAGCCGCGCCAAACGGCACCTTAAATCCTTTCTCCAAGCTGAAGCGAGCTCCCAGCTATGAAACCACGCGAAAAGCCTAGCCAAACGGCACCTAGTTTCCCCGATCCCAAAGGAGCGGAGTAAAGCTGATGGATTTCACCTTCGGTCCCATTGGCTGGCGCGCGTCGACGAGGCTCCCATTGGCCGCCGCGCATCAGTTTCAGCGACCGCCACCCCATAGCGCTGCGTGTCCGTCATCGCGCCGGAAACACGAAGCGTCCAAAGTCAGAGCAGCGACGAGAGGGCACGCTTTGCCGTCGACGTAAATACGCCGCAAACGAAATAAGAAAGCGGAAGAATGACGTGCATGCTTTCGCATTCACAACTCATAAGAAGTTCTTAGGTGTACCTCGAGCCTTTTTTGCTTCCTCTTATTTCGTTTACTTGGCTTCGCCATTACCATAGCAGGCCAGGCTATTGCCATTTTATATTCTACTGTGTCCTTCTCCCCGGCATTGGCGTTTGTGGAGGCTCACTCAACACCCTTTTCAGTGCCTCGGTACCTAGGTAAGACAAGAGGAGGTCAGCAATGGCGGCTGTAATCTGGCACGTGTGTAAAGCGTCTATACCATACGGACACAACAGCACCGCATTCAATGCCTAGAACGCATGAATCAGTCATTACTCTGGTAACGACTACAGTCACTGACAGGAGAACGGCAGAGCATCTCGATTCCCGGCCTCTAGCATGCACTCCTTGCCTTCCACCGTGCTTTGGTAGCGCGTGCACGCTCGAGGCTCACAAGATGCCGTAGCGTTGTCGAAGGTTAGGAGATCGGGCTGGAGGCGGGATAACTGAAACAACAACTGCGGTTTTCTAAAATCATATCATGATATTTTGCACAAGTTGTTTCATATATATCTATCCCGTTCTACTTGCTGACGCTACAATTAAAGAAACAGCTTTACGGGCGACACTTTGCAGAGATTTCGTCCTCGTAGGTTGTCGTCACCGTGCGCGCGTAGAATGGAAAACCACTTTTTCTCTCCTCTCTCGGCGCGAGGAGAGGGAAGTCGGGACTTCCCGTCGGCCCTGCCGTGCGAAGAGAGCGAAGAGGGCAGCCCTGGCGTCCCGCCAAGAATGGCGGGACGAAGGGAGAATCCTCGTGTCGTCTGCTTGAAAGACTTGTTTTCAAACATTACTCGCGTTATACGAAATCCCATTTTGGCAGTATCCAGCTGCTACGCGTAGTGTTGGCTGTTTTTCTTGCGAACTTCCACCGCGCTTACTCACTTACTTCACGGGTCACTCGGTGGCATCCACGACGCCAACCACGAAGGCTATGAGAATTAACCACGCTGCACCTCCACATTCAGGTACGTGACGGCGCCATTCCACCCTCATTGCGCGACCGTAGTTATCGCTTTCGTTTCTTCGCACATTACTGGCAAAACAAATACGACTTATTTATGTTAATTGTTTGTACTCATTATTTTCACTAACTTTACAAATTCTCCACGAGGAGAGGTAGTATTAATAAATAATAAAAACCTTCCAGCCGGTGTCCTCCTCTCGGTGACTACAGAACGTCCACTAGTTGCATACGGTTAGCCAGCGCCCCATTCCTTTATTCTGGCATTGCAGTGATGTGCAGATGTTACAAGTGGCGGATGAAACGGGCGAGTGAGGTCACGCAGTTTCCCAGTGCCAAATATGCGCACCGTAATCTGGGCTTTCGACGTATCGTTAACATGTCTGCCGTTATTTTTTTGTGTGTGTTTGCAGTTCGTTTGGGAGGGACCCCATACTTGGGCGCCATCTATCCCCGTGCGAGTGAAGCGCCTGACAAACGAGAGTGTGTGAACAAGCCTTTCAAAGTTTTGCACCGGACGAAGAAGGGCGAGGCGTTACCCGTGCCCACGTAGCAGACGATCCAATCACCCCACGTCAGCCTGGCCACCATACTGGCAATGCCCGCGAAAGTGACCCCCTGGTGGAAGAATGCGTCGATCCGCTGGCCCGCTGGAGGCGCCAGCAGTGGGTGAACTGCCACAAACGAAGCGCTGTCATAATCCTTTGGGCTGGCACTGCACAGTCCGGGTCGCTCTTTGGGTTCCTATGGAGGTAACGACAACATCAAACCAATCTGTCAGAGCCCGAGTGAAGTGGTGAAAGCATCACGCCCTTATTCACAAAAATACGAGGTGGGATCAAAAATTGCAGGAACGTCCACTGGTGGATTCTTAGGGAATTCATTAGCATCAACCTTGGAAACTCCACAAACGTTGTTTCTTTGGGAATCGCTACACTGACCCCTTCACTTTTCTCTTTTGGCTTTCTCTTTAGCTTCCTTCATTTTTTGCTGCCTCTTTTTGACTTCGTCACGGGGTCATTGTTAATGTTTCCCCCAAAAAAGACGTGTGTTGCATTTCCCAAGGGTCATTCTAACGGATTCCTTAAGAATCCACCAATAGATCTTCATATAACCTTTCGCCCCCTTTTTTGTACTTTGCCTGTCAGAGTACGTCGACGCCCTTGGATACGGGCATCGTATCACCCGTGGAAGAAACCACATCCATATCACTCGTAGAGTGAACCGCATTCATCGTTTTAACTCCACACACAGATCACAGCCCACGTTTTTCCACTGCGGAAACCCAGAGCGAAGAACAACCGGCGACGGCATAGCGGCAACTGAGCACGCCCGCATTTCCCCGCGCCGCGGCGCAACACCTCCTAGATAACAAAGCCGTAGTGCTGTATGAGATGGCGTCATCGGAGAAGGCCAACGCTGGTCACTGATTGGACACGCCGATTGCGTCAACGTTCGGCTCAAACTTGATTCGCAGCCGAGCGTTGACGCAGCACTTCTTTCAATCTGTGTCCAGCGTTGGCCCTCTCCGATAAAGCCATCTCATTCAGCACCACGGTGTTGTTATCTAGGAGGTGTCGCGGGGCATCTGCTCCTCTCCGGCTCCGCGCCAGCTGTGCGTGACTTTGCCGAAATTGAAAGAGCTCGTTCTGACAAAAACCCGGCGGGGTCTGTCAGTTTGTCAGCGCCGGGGAGGGGGAGAGGTTGACGCGTGCTGACGTCAGCGCTGCGAACCAATGGGAGCGTCGCACTCGTCACCCTCTACCCTCCTTCTCCCTCTCTCGCCGGCACTGACAGACGAAGGACACCGCCGGGTTTTCGTCAAAACGAGCGTTCTAATGCTAACGCATTAAATGTTCCGAGACTGATTTGGTAGCGCAAAAAGAGAGGGCAGCACAGTAATGGCTTATGCCAAACGGCGTCGCTCTGTTGACATTTAGAACTGCGCTACACGAGTTTGTTTGACCACATGCACGAGCATAATGGCGATCTTTCTATAGACTGCAAACCAAAGCGAGAGCGAACTTCAATTTTACGTCATAGTCGGCAAATCTACAACAGAAACCTCTGAAATGATTTAGAAAGCTTATGTGAAAAAGCAGGGAGGTGTGCGAGGTGTTTCGAGTGCCTGAGATGGCAGAACGCCGCTGAAGTCAAGCAGAGGTTTGAGAAGGTCGCCCTCCCACTCTTCGTCTTCCAGCGATGTTCTGCCGCTCCTGAAGCGCGAGTGCCACTTAAAGCACTTCACAAAATTTACTCCTTTCTGACACAGGCCTGCAGAATCATTTTATAGGTTTCTGTTTTATATTTGCCGAGTTTGACCCAGAATTGATGTTCGCTCTGTTTTGCAGGCTTTGGTGAAATCGCCATTGTGCCCGTGCACGTGGTCAAAACACCTCGTGTAGCGGAGCTCCAAATATTCACAGAGCGACGCCATTTGGCATAACGAGACACGAAGGTCCCTTCCTTCGATTGCTGCGCGCACATCCCTGTGCTGCCCTCTTTTCTTTTTCTTTTCTTTTTTGCGCTACAAAATCAGTTTTGGAACTTTTTTTTTATCACACCCTCGTACTTTACTAAACAATACATTTCACTACGCTAAAAAATCTAATGGCCTTGGGGCCGACAGTCTCTGCGTAGTTAAAACGTCTAGACGCGCGAAGCTTTGGGGTTTTCCCTTTCGAATTGGGAGCGGTGGTTGCCACCATCTATCGTCGGGGCCAGCCTTCGAGACAGCGGAAACCACCGTCTCTGCTGTCTCGGCGGATCCGGTGTCTCGGTGCGTGAGCGGCAACCCTTTCCCTCGGGTGCAGCACGAGAGCACCACAGCCTGGACACGTCATGCACACGCGTTCTTCTGTCCACATCGCTAGGGAAGCATTTGGCGCTATAGACGTGCAGTCTACTTAAGTCTAATGCAAATGAGCTGAGTAGAATGTATGCGCCGAGACACTGAGGGAGACGAGAGGAGACGTCAGAACGCCGAGCTCTGATTGGATCGATTAGAGGGTAGACCTAAAGCTAGCTTCCTTTGTCTATACTGCACTCGACGAACGCGTTCAAATGCGAAAGCCAAACGCCGGACGACGGCGTTTTGCGCTCTAACCTTTTTTTAGGTAATTTCTGTGTTTTCTGGTGCTCATTTTTTTTTTTGTGCGTGGCTAAACATTTGGCTTAGACGGGGCTTATGTTGAAAGCAAAAAGGACAGAGGCGTAAGATTTCCTAACCTCCAGGCAACATACACATGACCCGCATTCTCAAAAAACGTCCCTGTATCCGTAAAAAAAAGAAGGAAAAAGAGATAAGAAATATAAATTCTAAGCAAGATTCCTCACGAACAGTTTGTTCAATGGAGACAGTGCTCAGGGTTAACACAAAATAAAACTGTAGGTAGACATTTTCTTCTCTTGAAGATCATTATGTTTCTTCGAACACGAATGATATAAGCGTAACCTCTAGTGAAGTACCGACGGTAGGCGCTAGATAAATATCACCTCGCTCTAAATATAGTGTTTACAATTTAGTCAGGCCTAACCCGTGTTACCACATGCAATGTCCTATCTTTCAAGAGCTATAACTTTCCCAAGGGAGATTACATCGAATTTAATCACCCCTTCTCAGAAGTCGACTGGTCCTCCAACGTTACAATGCCAGGACGTCAATGATCAGGTCTTTAAATTCACTAAAGTAATTCAAGAGGGTAAGGAACAAATGTATCATATTAAGAACAAACCGCAGAACTAAATTTCGTTACTGGTTTTCAGCTGAGTGAAGCGCACTCTTTAAGAGACAAAAGTTTCTGCGCGGAAAGTTGTGGGCTACAGTGGTCCCATTTGTATCACAACATTAGGCAAAAAGTACATAAAACAGCAACACAGCCGCGTGCACGTTCAAACGGAAACGAATTAACTAACTTGAAGCAACCTGATGACGGCGAGTGCGTTAGCGCCCTCTATCTGCCGGTCACGCTACTACTGAGATGAAAAGGTCTTATTAAAACAGCTACGTTCTTCTGTAGGCCGTCTGCGGGTGTCCTCTCCTAAATTGTTTTTTGACGCGACGTTACTCTATGACATTATGTAAGTCAACTGTCATTGCAGATGTCTGCTTTGTGTTGATAATGCAATTAATGCAAAGGAGCAAGCAAGCTGGACGATAACGACGGTAATAATCCCTGGAGAAGGGGAACAAGGGGGACAAAGGACAAACACAAATCTCCAAACACAGCTAGGTGACTGGTGCGCGACCGAAAAATCCGCCTGGCCCAGGCATCGAACCAGAGACCTCTCCATGTCCAGTGCAGTTCTCAACCAACTGAGCTAACCAGGAGTTAGACGTCAGTAGAGCAAATGAGTTTTATCAGCTGCCACCAGTCTAACACCAACACGGGTGAACGGCCTGCATTTTAAGGTTATGATGATAATGCAATTAATGCAAAGGTACAAGCAAGCTGGACAAGAATGACGGTAATAAACCCCGGAGAAGTGGAACAAGGGGGACAAAGGACAAACACAAATATCCAAACACAGCTAGGTGACTAGTGCGCGGCTGAACAATTTCGCCTTGTCTTGACATCGAACCAGAGTTCTCTCAACTGGAAATGAAGAGGTACCTGGTTCGATGCCAGGACCAGGCAGATTTTTTCGGTCGCACAAAAATCACTTAGCTGTGTTTGGAGATTTGTGTTTGTCCTTCGTCCTCATTGTTCCCCTCTTCAGAGATTATTACCGTCATGCTCTGTGTGCTGTATACGTGGTTAGTGCTTTAGCGCGTATTCAAATGAAGTCGTTGCGAAATTACATCCCACGTTGAATATTGATGGGTGCAAACCGGGTACCTGGCTTTTCAGCACGGGTGTTCCCACGACAGTGGCTGTTCCGAAATCTACGAAACGGCCGCTGTTGAGAGCCTGGTCAATGGCCGCCAGTTCGTAGGAGCAGACGGCTGACTCAGGATTGTCATGCCTGTGAGAAATTGCGTTTTCGAAAATAAAATAAACACGAATCTGCAATATAATGTTGGCCCCAAGAAATTATATATTCTGTCACAATGCAATGCTGGCATAATTTTTTTTAATTTAATGAAACAAAAAAAGTTGGTTGGACACATGCAACACAAGAGAATAAGGAGTCTTCTTGTTCATTATTTAAATATGTCGAAATAATAAAGCAAAATCTAGCGTAATATCGAGGAGTTTACAGTAGAATATTACTTCCCGTGAGCATTCAAAGTTCAAATAAAAAAAACGTAAAAAAACGAACGTGAGATTATGCTAAGTTAAATTAACAAGTGGAATCAAAAAATATGCAGCGTAATAAGAAACTGAAGTTCGGCACCCAAGAACAGAAAGCAGATAGACCCACTAAATTTCAGCTGGGTCCAATTTCGAACGGAAAGGTCATAACATGGAGTACGTAACATTGGTGCGACATTTTCGGCGTTTATTGTCAGGGCCATACTATGCTTATTAAATCGTATAAAAAATATATAGCGAATACAAAAAAAGAAATTGCATAAGTTGCTAGCTTTTGTCTAACACATTTCCTTGAGTAAATTACATGTTGGAAATTATGCCATTTAAGTCAGCACTGGTGCTCGGAAAACAAAAAACCTTGGTGGACACTTAAGCTTCGCCTTTAAGGGTGGAACGCGATAGCGAAACATATAAAGCCTCTCTCGTTCGCAATCCGTGTAAGCGTGTCTGCATGACCTTGCGTTTGCGACGAGTCACTCGCTGTATAGAAGCAATACGGAGTTTTCGTAGATCGTTCTAGTCGTCGCGCAACGCTCTCCGCAACCCGCTACGAAACCCGGAACTCTACAGCCAAGGCTATCGGCGCGCAAGCGCAGTAGCGGCTTCTTCGTTGCGGAGGCCTTAGCGGAGGAGACGCGGTCTACGAAAACTCCCAGTTTAGTCAGTGCAGTACAACCGCTACCTGGGCTTTAATGTGCACCACGCAGTAGTGATACACGACCGTACGCCGGTACGATGCTCATCCAGATTGAAACGGGCAGGGGTGGGGATTGAGCCCAGGATCCCTGGGGCGCGAGCTTTCACTCCTCGTGCTCCGAGCTGGTGTGCGCTAGCCCACTCGGCCACCGATCCCCCCAGCATGAATACCCCGTCACTGTTCCTTTAAGAATGCTGCGAACGAATCTTATGGGCCCTCTTTTAAACCGCCAATATGATGCCAGCAGTGCTTTCGATTCTTCGGGACCAACTTACGGGGTGGCAAGAAAAGTCGCGTAGAAGACCCCGCCATCGACCTCCGGCAGCCAGGACACGCCCCCTGCGTTGTAACGAGGTCTCAAGAGCCGCCCGCGGTTTCCTGAGCGGCCCAAATTAAACGCATTCTCGGAATACCCAGGATCCACTCGTCCCGGCACGGTATTGATTACCTCTAAATTCAAATTAGACATCGAGGAAACCACAGATGAATGGTGATGCCAAAACAAATGACATTCGAATTTTTTTCCGCGCTTTCCGGTGGGATGACGTCATATATCGTTTAACTTGCAAGTCGAACAGGCAATAATAAAAAAATAATAAACACATTGCGCTTTTTTTTTTTGTATGTTGATGGGAGTTATGACGGCATTCATTTTTCGCACCGTCAAACTTCCTCTACTCCGTGGGAAAAGAGCTCTACTGCCCTCCTTTTAAAAGGTCTGACGTCGCGTTTTTAGCGTTAACAGTAGTGTCTCTCAGCCTCTCGGGCTAAAGTAAACAAATTCAGTCACTTTGCGAAACAAACATTATAATTCTTGTAACTTCTAATGTGGATTACTAGTTCTGATGTGTGTATTAGTACCTAAGTTGAACCAAGTTTGGGGCAAGTCAGCGGCTATAGCAATTTCGCCGAAGTATCGCGTTCCTTTTCTCCGTACTTGCGTAGAAGCGGTCACGTGCGCCGAGCTGGATCCAAACTTTGAGGGAAAGCGACCTTGCAGGCGCCGAGTTTATGGCGGAGCATGTTTCTCACTTTGCGTTTGCGAAAAAGACATCCTACACTATAAATCGAACAAACTGGAAGGTTCCTTGACCATTGAACATTATGTGTACCCACTGGGTGCAGAATAATCGCGTTCTCTTAAAACCTCGAGCCATGTTTTAAAACATGTTTGCAAACTTCTGGGGAGCAGACGACACAGGGGCACGATCGCGTTGCTCGCGTCCGCTGCGTTCGCGGAGTGATACAACAGCGTGCAGCTATCGGCTTGTGAAGGAACGGCATTTTGGTCGGCCTACACGCCATCCGCGTCTCCAGGTCTCCTGCAGAAGCGACGGTCGCTTCCCACAGTGCGGCCTTGGATTCAACATGGCCGCCCTGGGAGCACCATTGGGCGCGTTACGTCCGGGCTCCTTTGCTCCTACTCCGAGGCTCCGAGTTTCATACTTCGAGTGCAGCAACTGGACGGAGCACGGGGTGCAGGAGCGCGACACACCGAAACTATCGTCGACGAGCCGCATGAGCCACTTCCGACCGCACGGTTATGGCGAACCCAGCATCTCGTGGATACGAGTGGCAGAAGCCGAAATTATTTCGAAGATAAATTAATTAAGGCCCCTGTAAAGCGGCAGAGTGTAAATTAAAAATAAAAAAGAAGACGGTGACATTAGGAAGTCTCTACGAATAGTTTAATATTCGTGAAAGGTTCGAAGACTCGTTTCGAGCGCATAAGTGGAAAGTTACCTTGACCGATCTATTTACTGACCATGCATGCTGTTCAGGTTTAAATGAAGAAGAGAACAAACATTTTTGAGCTCGCTCGTTGACGCAGGAAACTGTCAAACTTGTCAGGTGTTCCGTGGTTCCATCTTGCAGCGCGGGACGGAACCCGTGGATGTGCTGCGCCGATAACCGGCACACCACCGTTTACTGATAGCACGTCAATTCGTTTTCAGGCGAGACGCATGAAAAAACGTTTTCCGCAACGCTAACGGATGTTTCGGCTTTCCGATCGAACTGTCTTTTTTAGGTGGGCTAAGCATTGTAAAAAAAGGCAGCGGATCGACTGTCTTCTCATTTCGACGACTTTTCTGTCGCTGTGCTACCGGCACGCTACCGTTCGATAGATGAATTTGTTTTCAGGCGAGATGCACGAACAAACCTTTTCCGGAACTCTAATTGCTGTCTCGGCTTTTAAATCAAATCGTTTTTACCTGCTGGATTGAACACTATACAACTCAAAGGGGGCAGCGGTCCGGATGCATGTGCCCTTCGTCTCGACGGTCTCGACAACGGCGCAGCCATCTTGTTTGTGAACGTGACGTCACGGAGCGCGAAGAAGCGGAAGTCACTCGCGCTCCGAGACATACCCGGTGCACGAAGCGCGCGCTCGATTGTCAGTCTCCGGTGGCACTCCAGTCCGTTTAGTGAACGGAGCGCCAAACTCCCGCCCTCCGGAGCACGGACGATACTCTGCTCCGCAAGCGGAACATATGCAGTTACTCTAAGTGGCGCCATCTCGCAGGGTTATCTCGCAGTAGCTATATAAAGCAACTTTCGTCTTTTGACTCGCCGCTAAAGGGCGGCGCTGTAATAGTATCTAGTTCGCGACCTCGGCGGACACGAGCACGTCCGGGTTTCAAGTGCGAGTTTCCCGATTGAGTTGTTCTATCAGTAACGTTTCCCTGAGCAAAGCGCACATGAAAGCACACTACGCGCGGATGTAAATCCTCTCGATGTGTTTGCGTTTGTCTTGCACGCGAGGCCCGTGTCTCGAGCGGCCCTTGGAAGCCAATGGCGGCGCAGAACTGAAATGAGCGGCCCAGATGCGATTGGCGGTGGAGCACCCGCTCGTGGCACGTGTCTTGCGCGTTTCCACAACAATGGTTGGCGGTACTTGTAAGTGTGAATTTTATCAAGGGACTTTAGGCGGATGTGAAGGCGGATGGCGTTCCTAGCGCCACCAGCGTCAACGCCTCCACGGACAACGAAGAAGGATCGTTTTCGAAAGACGTTCTTTTTGCGCCGACTTTTGGGCAAACTTCGTGTTTACCATAAAAACCAAGAAATAATTAATGTCCACCTCAGGTAATGTGCATCTAATGTTTCACCGGTTCTGCCGCTTTTGCCCATAGGGCGGGCGAGCGCCATGGAGTACACGCGCCACAAAAAGGTGCTAGGAGGAAGCTTGTCAACTGACGTTGATCTAGCAACGTTGGCCGAACACCCGATAGTACAGAACTGCATCCGCAGGATCCACGAGCTCACAGGTGTATAGACCTTTTCCACAGGGGCGCCGCCATCTTGAATTGTCGTCACTTCCAGTATGGGCGAAAACATTGTTTTGCCGTCGCCACTCCCATAGAAGACATTTAGGATATAAACGTAACCGTCACACATTCTCGTTTTGCCTCCCCTATATTTGTTTACTATTTACAGGTTGAAACGTTTTATTATTTTTTCGTCGCCCATACCGGATACGCCTATTATGTGGCTGGGGACGAGCGTACACGAAAAAGGTCTATAATGGTCGTGACCACGGTGGAAAAAGAGAGATGTGTCTCAACGGCTCCGTCTCACCATGGAGCAAGTGTGGAGAAAGTTCGCTCGCATTTCTGGCAAACATCGTGAGATGGCGCAACATATGTCTAGGGGCATCTTAATGGGCACCAGGGCGCCGAAGAGAGCCACTCGAGCAACCGTCCATATTCGCGCGCACGCGCGTAACCGCGCCTGCGCGATGGCCCCTATACCAACAGTGCCCCTGCCGGGAGATGCGGGAAGTCCAAAGAAACTTTTGCCGCCTTGACAAAATTAAAGATTGTGCGCCAGAATTGTGACGTCATCACACTGAGATTGAACGAAGACACCGATTGGACACGAGTGCTGCGTCATCGTTCGGCGGGACCTCGTGTCCAATCAGCGCCTCGAAGGACGCTCGGCACCGGGCTCGGGTCCAACTGCAGAGTTGGTGCCAACCAAAAGTGATATGACGTTCCATGGAGGACGAGGAGGATGTTCGCAGGCCTCGATTATTCTAGAGGGTGTTGCTTTGGCTAGCCTTGTGGCCGTGACAGACCGGTGGGTTTACTCACGTATCTCGTGGAAACGATAGGGCGTCTCTTTCGAGTGCATGCGTCTGGTCGCGTAGGCGGAGCAGTTGAGACGCGTCTTGAGGTACGTCGCCCACTCCCTCCGTTGCACTACGGACCCCGTGTCGGCCTGCGAGGATTTGGACAAGACCTCTTGATATCCCGCCGTGTAGCTTTTGCTTCGCCTCGGTACGAGATGCATAATAAAGACGATGCAAAGAAAACCCTTCTTTTGCAGTTCCTACGTTTCAGCTTACTATACAAGAGGTGAATGTAGAGACAAATCGCTATGACGTCACAATTTTCTTCGCGCGATCAAGGTCGGGTCCAGGTAAGGTCCGGATAAAATTACGGGGAGCGCAAAAGGTTATGTCCATAACGTACTTGAGTAGTAAACGATGAATAATGAACACACATAAACGCAGCTTTTGTTCTGAGAGCAGATTTAGTACTGTGAGGTCTCGAGAAAACTAAACGCCTAGAACCGGAAACCCAATAGCCCTTAATGGAAGAACCAGTCAAGTCAACGACTCTCACGATTGAGAATTTTCAACCCAAGTTTTTGGGGAATTTTTATTTTTATTTGATGGCACTTACCTTGCAAACTCTAGCTACGGTGGCCATGATTTCGTAGCCGCAAGCCCTGCGCTCTTCGGCGACCTCATGGAAAAACAAGTAGACGTAGTCGCCTACGTCGAAAGAGCCCAGAAACTGGGGACCTGTACAAAGTGAATCGTATATTGAATTAACACAATACGCGTAGTCAAAGAGTATAAGGCTTCAAGGCTTGAAGACGATGGAACCTTCAAATAACACAAATGTAATAGTGATCAGAACGTCAGCCATATTAGAGGACACCTCTGAAACATATTTAAATCCCTCTCGGGAAGCTCTCATTGCCACCCAGCAGCACCATCACTAAGTTTGTCTTTATTTTATTTTTATTTTGATCGCTTCGACAGTGCCTATGGTTTCTTTACTTCCTTATCCTAGACGGGGTTCAAGTTGAACGTTGAATACAGTATTTCTTTTCTCGATCAAAATTTAAATTTGGAAAGAAAGTTGCATTTGACAACTGCGAAAAGGTCAAGAGTGATCTTAACGTATACCTACAGTTATTTCGCTCTACTACTTGTTTTTAGAGTATCTGTCTCCCTTTACCTTCTCTAATCTTTATGACAAGCGAAGTTTAAGTCCAGCACAGCACCGTCTGTTTTTATGAAAGACCACCTATGAATGGCCACCTGTGAGTATTAGCGGCTGTTAAAGGAACCGGGCAATTTCGACACCCTACGAAGGCAGTACCCCATACCACGGTGGCTCCAGATGCCGCGTCTTAAAATGACCATTATGTAATGAATAACTATGACTTATTTCTATGGTAACCACTTGAAATGGCTGCCAAAATTTCGAAAATCCGCTGAAGGTTACGGCAGCCAAACAGCAAGCTGAGGTGACCCTCGGAGGATTTACAAACTCTGCCTTGGAAATTCACAGTTTGTGAAGCCTTAGCAACATGGTGCTACAGTCACACTGTGATTTTGTAATGACTAGCGTCGTAAAACAAAGGGAGTGAGTCCTTGCTCATTATGTATTTCTTTTTTAGTTTTTTTTTTCTGAACTTCAGTATCAAATATAAGGACATAGCCTGGCCCCTCCCACATTGTAAAGAAGACACCTACTTGAAAGTACCATACTGGAGTACTGTTTTGTCCGGAGATAGTTGAAGTATTTGTGTCCACTGGAGTTAAAAACTTCCGTTCGGAAAACCCCAAAGTCGTTCTTGGCATTATCCAAGGGACCCGCCGATATGACGCTTGAAGTGTCATTCGCCACAGCATCGTCTGTAACGGAAGTTCGTACAAGTTTGTACCTCACCCTTCAGGGTATATACATCCAACACTCGTAAATTTACGAGCTTTTATGCTTTGTATTGACGTATCGACACCGATGTATCTGAAAGAACTTGCTCAAAGGACTGCAGTTCCCAAGATGTGAAGCGCTACAGATAAAAATAAGCATCAAAACAGTTTCCTGAAACAGAATTCCTTCGTCTATGTAGTTTTTTAAGACTTCTCTAAATTAAAAAAAAAAGATAAACAGCAAAGTCACGACGGTCAATTAAGTCATAAATAATATGCGGGTGTTGTGGAATCCAGCTCCAGGACACATTTATCCAGACAAAACATATATCGTAATTCGCTCTACTAAGGCGTTCAAAGCTGGTTCACGCGCTTGCCACTGCTTACGACCGGATAAGCTTAAAACCGTTTTTAAGCCTCTTGCGACGGCTCACGACCGGATGGCGCTGCTGTGCAGCAGGCCGTAAGCAGTGACAAGAAGGCTTAAAGAACAGGAAAGCCAGCTTAAACTGCTTCTAAACCGCCTTCACCCGTCAACGTTGAGTCGTATCGAGATGGCGCTGCTGTGACTTCCGCTATACAATGCGATTCAACGCATCGTAAAAAGACCTGGTAAAAGCTGCCCTGCGTCCATTCAAAGCGGTGCTTCCGCCTTTCAGTAGACGCTGAGGGACGAAAACTGACTGAAACAAAAAATAGCACAAAGCAGCTGTGCCCTACGGAGCAGTCGTGTTTGTCGCTATGACGTCACGACGTGCCTTTTCAGACAGTTCAAATCGGCGAGGTGCAGGGTCCGGTACCTACCGACCCAGACTGCCGTTCCGTTGTCATAAAAATCTGGAGGACACCTGGCCCTGGCGTTTCCCGGGGTGTTGCACGCACCGCCTATGGGGACGCATTCATTTCCGGGGACGTCCGTCAAGTCGGTGGCCTGCGTGGGGAGATCAGTACACACGAGCGTGTTTTCCAAAAACACGTGAGACAAAAACATTTTCCTCTGACACAGCGTTGTCAGACGTAACGTTGTCGGAGCGCGTTGTGATTTCTTGTAACCGCTTGGCACTAGCGAGCGTGTATTACAGAGAGGGTCCAACTTCTCGATCAAGGTCACGTGGTTTGTGGGCCGCGTTTGCAATACGAGCTGAGAGGAGGTGTAAAGAAAGTGTTGATCGTCTGCAAATGCCTCCGCCTTTCCGTCTGCTTTTTTTTTTTTCGCGCCATGAAAAAACGCGGCGCATGCGCATTTGCGACTTATCATCGCAGGAGGCGTCCGACATAAAATTGCAAACGCTCTCCATAATTTGAGATGGACCCTCTCTTCAATATAGGCTTTAACACATTATAGCACACTGGCTCCATCTATTGGATAGACTTGGAACACTTCTGACCTGAGTATTCTTTCACCCTGTGCTTGGAACAATTCTGTCAGTGATCTAAGCGACTGTTTCTCGTTAGGATTGTGCGTAGATTTGGTTCCTCGAGGACATGCTGCAAAACTTTCAGTCATCTATAGATACCCTCGTTGGAAGTGACTCCCGCGATCAGTATCTCTATACGGTGCGTCGACTTGTTTGTTTCTGGGTGCGAGTGCATTTGCGTGTGATATTCTCTCTGCGTAAATATGTGCATTTATAAGAACTTATGCAGAACACAACTTCTTAGTGTACAATTTATGTACTTTTCTTCTAGATGCATATGTATATATTTAATTAATTGCCACGAAGTAGCCGGCACTGCGCACACAGTGCCAACAACTAAAAAAAAATCATTTATTAATTTAAAAAGAAAACGCTTTATTAGGGGTATTTCGGAACACAAACCACACTGTATACTATCCGGTGGGTTTCTTTCTTCTTCGGGTCACACGCGTGTGTTTTTGTCGGTCGGGTAATCCCACGACCCTGTCCCGTCTTCTAGATAAACCCGGATAAACGCCGAATTTTCGTCCGGCACTCAAGATTGATACCGAAAACCATCGAATCTGACGGTGGAGAATAAAAAAACTAAAGCCCGAAAATAAAACAAACCCAAATTTGCATGAAAAAAAAAAACTTTCAGCCTTTCCACTTTGGTGAAGAAGGGAGACCAGCGAAGCTGTACTATGATGGACCGACCTCAAGGACGACTTCTTGGGCGGCCTCAAGGACGACGCCTAGAGGACAACGCCTCAGAGGACGACATTTAGGACGACGCTCTAGAAGAAATTCAGCCTTTCCACTCTGTTGAAAACCAGAGTGGAAAGGCTGGAAAGGTTGCCGCCATCTATGAGCAGGGCCGGCAAGCCGGTTGTCTGGTTGCCGCCGTCGCTCTTAGATGGCGGTAGCTGTCAAGAGTTTTGTGTCGACATTTGTTTGGTGCCGGACACGATCCTGGGGAACCTAGCCCCTAACAGTTCTGCTGTAAAAAAGAAAAAAAGTAACGCTCACATTGCAGAATTCAGGGATTTCTGAGCTCAATCCCCACCCTTGCCCGTTTCCATCTGGATGAGCATCAATGAGCTGCCGTGCATTGCTACAGCGTTATGCACGTTCAAGAGCCCAGGCTAGGAGTGGTGTACTGCACTCGCTTAAATTTCTCCTCTACAGCAGACACACCAGACGTCCATTAAAGCTAACCAACTTCCCGCAATACGAAAAAAAAAGGAAACGGGCAACACAATTAAACAGTTTACTTTGGCATCTATTCACCAACACACTGTTTACAAAACAAACCCGCGTTTGCCAACACCGGGTGTGGGCACTGCGCATGTCCAGAGACCAGATTTGCGCGAGGCGAAGCTTCTGCGCATGCGCAGTGCCGACAGCGGCGCCACCGCAATGGCGTGCCGTCAGGGAGTTGAGTTGGTCTATAGCGCAACACTTCCTAGATAAGAAAGGCAAAGTGCGGAATTTCTCTGTGCCACTAAAGAAGGCCACTGTATAGAGAAGAGATTGGACACGACTATGGCGTCATCGTTCGGATAGGAATCGTGTCCAATCAGTGAGAACCCGACACCTAGCCGAACGATGACGTCGTAGTCGTGTCCAATCTCTGCCCTACGATGGCCTTCTTTAGTGACGCGGAAAAATTCAGCACGTTAGGCTTTCTTATCTAGGAGGTGTTGACTATGCGGAACGCAAGTTCGTCTGCTCCTTTAGCGCAGGGGTTGCAACGATGTCACAACGCCGAACTCTGATTGGCCGATTGGAAAGAATAGTGGGTAGACTCGAGGCATCTAGCCTCGAGGTCTACCTTCTGTCCTTCAATCAGAGCCAATCAGAGCTCGGCGTCGTTCTGACGTCACCGCAACTCCCGCGCAGAAAGCGAGACCACTCGCTCTCCGCATGGACGCATAGTCGCCGACAGCTTGAGAAACACCGGCGTGGCAAGTCCGGAACATCTCGTTATCTCCCAGCAGCCAATCAGATTGCGGCATTAGGCGACACGGAAAGCCCGAGAACCAATCACGATGCAAGAAGCGTGATAAGCCAAGCCATGCGTTTCTTATAAGGGCTATGTTCCAAATCTTACCCGAGTAACCCGCCTCCTACGTCAGCGGGCAATACCACGTGACATCGCGAGTAAACGATCCGCGACTCGATTTTGGAACGGCCGGGATAACCACCTGGATACTACGCGGATTGGCTTCGTCTTGGACTACGGCAAAAAGAAAATCAGCAGTGATGGGAGAAAATAGCAGACGATTATTTTGATCATGAAGAAAGCACTCGAAGAGACGATAATATCAATGACGACGCGGTGTTTTTTGAAGGGGATCCACCAGCTCCTTTTACTCACCTTCCTTATGAGCTGTAGCATATATTGAGATGAAAATTACTTACTCCTTACAGTTAGACATCAAAAATGTGTTTTTATTAATCAGCGCGAGCGCCCAAAACATATATGTTCCACGCATTGTAATTTGTACCGATTATGTCTTGCAGAAATTGATTCCACACGGTGCAGTGGTACAGCGCGGGGGTGCTTTCTCAAGTATATGAAACTTACCCATCTTGAATTAACCTGAGACTGCTCGCCTGCACCCTTACGATTTTTTCTATGAAACTTACGTTCGCTTTGACGCGAATATGATTACAATGAAATCTTTGAAGCCTTTACCGCTTTACAAGCGTTATCCTCTCATTACGAACACTCTGGAGGAAACAAAAATACTACCTTATCATTTACTGCGTTTAAACATTTTCAGCCTTGAACGTGAGAATATGGCATTCCCTCCAACGCCGAGGACGAGGAGAATTAAGCTCCCGTTTACGCTCGCACACTCATAATAACATGTATACCTTCCCGGGGAAGGTGCATGGTCTGGATGTAATGCAGTTAATTTGTGCGTTGAAAACAGCAAATCGCAATAACCACACATGCTGCACCTCATTCTTTCTCATTTCGAACGTCCGGCACCAAAACCAACGGAGCAAGCGAGCTTTGGCCGCTGTCGGCCCAGAAAGCAGACGACGAACAAATCACGTGACCTATTTACTCGACTTGATCCGAGGTTACCCACCGATCGAGGAGGGTAACGCGAGTCATTACTCCGGAGTAAACAACCCGCTTCTGGAACGCGAGTTCTGACGTCATCGAGTAAGCTCGAGTAAGTTTTGGAACGCCACGGTACAGAAACCTTTACTCCGGAGTCGGATCGACTAAATTTTGGAACACAGCCAAGGTGTCGGCGAAGCGTGTTCTTTGCATAATCGAAGCTGAGTCAGCCGTGTTCTGTTTCATCGGACTTCCGGTACTCATTACAAGTAATATAATTACTTATAATCTATTTCGTTTTTGGAGTAATTTTGTAATCATTTGATTTCACTTATTAGGAAGTAATCGAAACAGCAATCTGATTACTTTTGGAAGTACTAAAATTACTCGCAATCGTTACCTTTTTTTTCCCTCCCCTTCCTAGAGTTTCCTACTCTCGACCCAAGTCTCCGACGAGAGAATGGCTTATGGAGATAGGCGGATTAAAAAGATAAGTAGATTATGGTTCGGTGATTCTAATCCAACAATAGACAATACAAAAGACACACTTTAAAAAACGCTGTGGCTAGCGTTACGTCCGGACGGAGCACTGGAAACGCGTATTCCTAACCCTCTCCCCTGCCCTCCTCTCTCTCCCTCGTGAGCCTAGGGAAGGCGGAGATTTGGACGTAACTTGGGTTACGTCGGACGTAACGCTAGACACTTCGTTAAAAAAAAAACGGCAGAAAAATCTGTTTCGAAAATCTGAACTAATCGGGAAAATAAAGGTTAGTTCTTGCAAGTAACGGCCAATTGCCTTCCTTTTCGAGTAATTCAGTCATCACATTGAATACTCTTTAACCGACAGTAATTGTCTCGTAATCGATTACTTTTTTTTCGGGTAACGCGTGCAAGATTAGTTACGCCTAGCGATGGACTACACAGGTGACGCTACGAGCCATAGGAGTCAATCCCTTGCCGTGTGAGTGCTCACTTGACCTTAGGGACGGACGCGCAGTCACGTGACTAGACGTGACATGTCCGCAGCGCTGATGTGGCTATTATGGCCCGTACCGTCCGCTGCGACCCACCGCATGCAGTGAACTCCGCGGTCTTGGGTGTTCTTTGACTGTGTAGTCCAAATTCTCTTCTCGGGGGTAGGGTTATACTCTCCTGCGAATGTTTTACAGCGGTGCTATTAAGGGCGAGTTCCCCCAGGATCGAGTCCGTCCTCAAATGACTCGATGACACCGAACTCTGGACAGCTTCTGCCATCTATGAGCGACGGCGGCAACCTTGCCGGTTGTCTGGTTTCCGCCGTAGCTCATAGATGGCGGCACATAGTACTGCCCCGCTGCCACGGTGTCCGCTGCTCCTCCTCCATCACCAGAGTGGAAAGGCTGAAAGGTTTTGGTCGGGCGTTCCAACTTGCGCTGTCCAAGACTGTAGGAGCGAATAGGTATGATGTTCTTACGTTGATCTGCCTGTCTGTGGGGTCCCGAGCGCCTGTGCCGCAGACGTAGAGTGTGGCTCCGCTTCTAATCGGCCGGATCACGGTGATGCGTGGTTCCTGCAGTCCACGGTCTTCGGGCAAGAAGAGAACGCGAGTTCAGTTTGTAAAGGCGAGCTGAAGAGGCTCTTGAAGGACAACGAAGTTGAATGTAAATTCCAGTGTATTTTTGTCCTGTGAATTTGAATCTTACAAACATTTGACCCGAACGCACTCAATAGGCGCGAGAAAAACCGGAAAAACAAGCCGCTGGGTGTGCCGTCATGCCCAGAGACCAAGGTATTGGCGCACGCTCGTGAGCACCCATGAAAGCTACACACGAGCACTGGTCACTTCTTCTGAATTCGCAGTCAAAGAGTATATATGCGGTAACAACGGTGACGCGTAACAGCAGTTAGAGGTAACGGTTAAGGCTGGGTATTACCGGTCCCATTTTACGTCATCAAATCTATATTTGGAAGCAGGAAATGAGGCACAGCGATTGAAATACTTCAGAGTCTTCACGGTGAATGTTCGTCTTAACAGACGACGCAATATGACGCGTGACTAACGGAGAAGAGGGGGCCTAGCGCGCAATCGTACCTACACATATAGAATAGAATAGAATAGAATAGAATAGAATAGAATACAATAGAATAGCTACCTTGAGGCCATGACGGCTGATGCACGACGTCTTTTGCCCGGTCGTGGCGGGAAAATGTCTCTCCTGCAAGCGGGTGGCAACGGAACATTCAAAGGGATGGTGCTTCCATTTAGAAGTCAAAACGTCCGCACTTTTCTGAATAGATCAATATCAAAAGGGGCACTACTTTCACAGTCCAGCGTGATTAACTGCAGGGTTCAATAAAAAAATTAAACGCTGTTTTTTGGTTCATTGTGAAAATGTCCAAATAAACTGTTCTTTGTCCCCCATAATCGCTGAAAGCTGAAGTTCTATGGGAATGGGACGCAGTGGTCATAGAAAGCGAACGTTTGATTAACATTAAGTTACGTGGATAAAACAAAACAGAAAAAAAACAAATTTGCCTAATGAGCCGACGTCCACCTAGGCTTAGTATTCGTTGTTTCAAGAAATGGCACTGCGACATTTATTTCAGTGATTGATATTTGTTAGCGATAAAGGCATTACTGGTTTTCTTTCTCGCTGAGACGTTTGTCGTCTCAATAAAGGAACACATGAAGCGAATTTAGAGATTGTACTTCACAGATGATATTTGTTTACGATATCTTCCAGAACTTCTGATACAGTTGAACGGACCCAAAAATATTGTCTGGGTGGCCATCAAACTGTAAAAATAAGATAAAATTGCTACGATTGGAGGTAAAATATGGGAGACAGATCAAAGTTAGCTGGTGCAACCGTTTTGTTGAATGCATCCACCAGCGAGGTTGAAAAATAAGAAAAAACAGTGTTTCAATGCAAATGCATGTTTGGTTAGTTTTGCATCGGTATTATTTTTATTTCTAATTTAACTTGAAAGAGCAATATATAGTTAAGGCTTTTGGTATACTCACTTTGAAATTGGTGTTGTTTATGTCGGCCATATTGAAAGCGAAAAGGTACTCCCTGTAAACAAAATGAAAAACACAGTCAACCTGCTATCTCACAGCTTCACTGCATTACCCTCCGTGGCGTACCGTTAAGTTAGTCTTTTTTTTCTTTTTTTTTCCTTTTTGCAAATTTGATGTGTCGGTGCAGTGATGCTCTTTATCACCAGCGTCAGCCCATCAAATGAGTCCTCATTTTGCGCTTTTTTTCCTGTGAGCGGTATGGAACCTTACGCTTAAAAGCGAGTGATTTAGTTATTCCACGAAGTGATGAAACAACGTAGAATATGTCCGCGTTGCCTACTCCTTAGTGAACAAAAAAACGCGATGAAGTGCCGTAGCTTTACAAGAACATCGGGAGTCAAAACAGTTAGGAAAAAAATAGTACCACGTCTAGGACGACGTCCAGGACGGCGTCAAGGACGTCAATCAGGTCACGTCAGCTTCAGATGCTGGCCTGAGCGCAACCGAAGCTTACGCGACCGGCGCTTACTAGCTTACGCAAAGGAGCTTACGTGTCCGTCGCTTAAACCGAAACTTACACGACCGGCGCTTACTAGCTTATGCAAAAGGAGCTTACGTGGCCGTCGGCTTAAGCCGAAACTTACGCGACCGGCGCTTACTAGCTTACGCAAAAGGAGCTTACGTGGCCGTCGCTTACGAACTTACGCAACCGGAGCTTACGAGCTTACGCCAACGGAGCTTACGCGAACGGCGCTTACGCAACCGGAGCTTACGGGACCGGCGCTTCAGACCAGGGCGCTTAAACCACGGGCGCTTCAGCCACAGGCGTTTCAGCCACGTACGCTTCAGTCCCCGTCACTTCAGCCACTAGCAGTTCAGCCACGGGCATGGTTGGGTCTATAAAGCAACCAATAGATCCCTTCCGAAAGTCACGTGCCGATTATTAGAAGTTCGGAACCACTGCACAATGGTGGAATAACTGGCATCGTGAAACGTGCAAGTCCTTCCATCAGATACCGAAGGTAAGGCGCGGCCACCGCTAAGAGCCGACGAGCCAATCAAATAGCGTTAAAAGTGCGACATCACTGCGTTCATCATCTTTTAGGGGCGAAGCTCCTTAAGCCGTGGGTCTGTCCCTCCTCTGTATGTAGCCACTTCAAGTTTAGTTTATGAATGGCTCAAGAGATGGCGTGTTCCGGAATTAACTTTATGTAGAGATGACAGATGGCGCTTAGCGCATGCCATAGAAGGCACTCGCTCTTGGCGCTGCTCGTAGTTTAGCTGAATGGAGGCAGTAGACAAGGCTGCGGAACGGCGAGCGCGCAAGGCGGCGGCAGCGCGCGCTCGCAGACAGAATCCGGCCGTGCGAGAGCGAGAGGCCGAAGCGTGTCGTCAGGCTGCTCGGCGACGCCGCCAAGATCCGGCCGTGCGAGAGCGGGAAGCCGAATCGCGTCGTCAGTCTGCTCGGCGACGCCGCCAAGATCCGGCCGTACGAGAGCGGGAAGCCGAAGCGGCACGGCAGCGGCGCCAAGAGGATCTGCAGAACGTCAGGAAACTGGAAGCTGCGAGAAAGCGCGCGTATCGGCAGGCAGACCCCGATGCAGCGAGAGCTCGTGAGTCGTCTGCAAAACGCATCAGGCGAGCTCAGCCCGAAGGTGCCGACACGAGGTTTAAGCGAGACTTTCTAGACGTTTCGTTTTGTATACACACACGCACAGTTTCTCACGTCTTTACATGGCGATGAGTGGGCGAACACGGAAGAATCGCTGGTTTACCGACGATTCACTCCGGAGCTTCGCCCACTCATCATCATTCACCACGTGGATATGCTGTGACTTTTTTCTACGGGTGTGCTTTTTGCCTTCTGGTCCAACCAAACGCATAAAATGTGCCCTGAGGTTGCGGATTTGGTCCACCATTGTGCAGGGGTTCCAGAGATGCTAACAGAGGGCAATCTTTCGAAAAGGGTCTATTAATGTTTTACATGATACTGGTGGTCATTCTAAGATTTCTTTTTTTTCAAGAAAAAGCCTATTCGACGGTACAGAATGAGTGCCCTGAAGGTACGCCCTCAGCAGCGAGGCCACCAGAATGGCAGCCGATATGACGTCATTATGTGTAGGCTCTGACAGCTACGGAGTCAAAAGGTTTTCTCCGTGCTCTGTGTGTTATTATTTTACGCTTCACAATAAGCCAAGGCCCAGCCGACGCTACGAGGTAATGGGAACAAACAAGCAGCGTCAAAAAGCGCAAGTCACTAAGCCTTTTTCTGTTTATGACTGGTTCAGCGATGACAGAATACGTGCAGATACACGACGAACACCTTGATGGAGCGCTTTTGACGGCGTCTGATTGGTCCCATCAGTTTTTAGCATCGGCAGCGGCTTGAACTTAGGGGAAACGATATTTACACTAGGTTCGTTCGGTTTACCCTGAACCTCCTGCACCGGTGAAAAAAAAAAAAAAATAGAGGCCTTGTACATCCGGTCGCATCCTAATACACATACCGGAGAAGTACAACGCAGTTGACTTTTTTAAGCGACGCAGGGGCCGCGTCGCGCCGGTTCTGCGTGAAAAGCTGCCCCGGCGGAGTCACAACCGAAGGTGTAACGGTACAAAGACACCAAACCCAGTTGTTTTGGCTGTCTGACGATTTCTTTTCGAAGTCTGAGAGGTCGTCGGGCACCTAAAAAAGAGAACTTTCGTGCGATTCCTCGACTGACCGACCATCCTATGTGCTAGATGCATCGAGCGCCGCCATGTTTTTCGAGGGAGGTTTAAAAGCCAGGAGGCGACATCACTGCGGACTCCGACTTTCGGTATTTCAAAAAGAAGGACTGTATAGTGCGTTCGGAATTGCGTTAAACAAAAACTATTTTAGGAATGTCGTTATAAAATTTATAGAACTGTCGCTTGCTAAGCTTCTAATTGTCGTAATTGATTACGTCACAAATAAAAAGAAGCGAGAAGGCGAGGAGTGGAAGAGAAAAAACGCAAAACAAAAAAGGCGCGCGCGCGTGGGAAAATTTGTTTTCGCATCCTGGTATTTTTTTCGTGTCTGTGACTACAATTTGCATCGCTCTTGACAACAAAAACAAAAAAACCTTTTGGGGTGTCGGTGCCCCCTTACACGGGTCTGGAACGGTTGGTAAGAATACAGACTTTTTATTTAGTTATTTAGTTAAAACAGGGCCGAAGACGAAGGGCAGTCTTCGTCATGGGCGTGCCAAACCGGGGGGGGGGGGGGGCAGGGGGCCGCCCCCCCCCCCAGTTCTCAAAGTGTGGGGGGGGGCGGCAAGGCATATGCTTTGCCCCCGCCCCCTGAAACAGCCGCCACTGGACAGGGGAAGCACTGTCCGGCGGCGCCCAAGGGATGGGAACCGCCCCGCCTTCTTCGGCCCTGGGGGGGCGGCGGGGGGGGGGCGGGTGGGCCTGGTTTGCCCCCCCTACTGAAACTAGAAGTTGGTACGCCACTGGTCTTCGTAGTTTGGTGCCGTTCTGTTGTGATGTCTCTCTGTGCAGTCACCCTGGTAATCTTGCGCCGTATTCTCTTATACCCTCGTGCGTAAGGTTACCTCGTGGGGGCGTGAACAGGGAAATCGCGAGGTAATTCGGCAACCACACGAGACAGCAGTATCCGTGATGCGATGGCCAGCCATGAGGTTATTATCCAATGTTATGCAACCTAGAGATTGCAAGAAACTCATGCAAGCGTACGGCAAGTTAAGCCGACGACGCGGCACCTGAATCGAGTATCGTAACCCGATGCTCTCAGGAGCCGTTCAGGTCGAGTGGAGAATGTAGGTCCGTGCGTGACCACACTCTAGTCAGGAAAACAAAAATATCTTTCGCGATAAAGGAAGAAACCCAGAGGGTGTGGCCTATTTTATGTCCTGGCTCCTTCTTCCGTGATTGGCTCTTTGGCATTCTTACGGAGTGATGCTGTAATATCAATAGTCGCAATATCATTTAACGAGCATGCTTGATAGTCGCCACGCGCTGCGTTTCTCACTCTTTCGCTGACTGACACGTACTGTGTGCACTATTAGTTACTATAGTACTGGGTGTACTGTGAGCTGGTTCAGTAAAACTGCCATGTGGGAACCCCGGTTCCGTCAAGGGCCGATGACCAGACCCGAGATTCTGCAAGGCAGAAGATCCTTCTCACCATGGGGAGGGGGAAACAGGCAACGGTGGACCAAATACTTTACTAGGTGGAATACATTCCACTCCTCTCAAATACAATAGCCTCGGCGCGGACAGGTTTTCTGGGCTTGGCGAGAGCCATCTATCGTCGGGCAGGTCTCGGCTATCGGGCGGTAAATGATGATGATGATGATGGTTGTTCTACATACCAAATTTATTGTTGTGGAAATGCTCGAGTACACGTGCCGCGCGCCACTGCTAGGAAGAACATGGCGTCTAAAATCTAGCTCAGTGCTGCACCAAATACTTTGCTGCGCTGTGCCGCCATGATCTTCCCAAGGGTTGCACGTTGCACGTGCCTCGTGCATCGACGCACCTTGCGCTACTTTTGAAACATGAAGGGGCTTTAGGTGGAATCGGAGACGACACCGCCGCGGCCGCCGTGAACATCCACGTGCACATGCGCGTGGACTGATGCGGACCTCCACTCCGTCAGGGCTGGATTCGGCGCTGTAGGCGTTCTGTCTAATGCAAATGAGCGGAGTGGAATGTATTCCCCCTAGTAAAGTATTTGGGTGGACCGTGTGGAAGGGAGAGGAGTAAACGAAGGAAAAGCGGAAGCGCGAACCTGGTCGTCGGTCTTTACGCTGTTAAAAAGGCGAGTTTGGAATAGCCTGCCAGCGTTCCCAATCACCGCAGTATGGTTACGGCGTTCTTGAAGCGCCCTATACGACAGTATGCCCCCTTCGGCTGCCTCAGCTCTCATACTGCCGCCGACTGGACTCCCGTAAACAGGAAAATGAAAGATGCCCAATGCAGCATTACCGACTCCAACTCACATGGCCCCGACGTAGAGCGTATCCGTGTCCATGTTGAGAAAAGACGCGCGGTAGTACTGCCGACCTCTGCTGAAGATCTTCGCCTCAGGATTTACTGCAGAAATGTGGCGCCCGCAGTGCGTTGTAGGGCTGCTCAAATGTCGATTATTCAGTTCATGTAGCGCGTTTGTCACGTTGTGCAAATATTCCGTATGAGACCCTAAAATGTCATGATTCCGTTAAGACGAAACGATCGCTATAAGGCTATTAAGCCCCCTAACGGGGTGCGCGTCTTTAGACGCGCACCCTCGGCATTGAAAAATAATTTTTCATCTTTAAATACGCATAAAGAACAATAATATTAGAAGAGATGAGTGGATATCAGTATGATTGATGAGTTAATTATATGCACAGTGCCAAAGACATTTTTTCGAGCCTTTCATTGTTGTTGCACCACGCTGAAAAACCCAGCTGAAGTCATAAAGTTTGTCCCCAAGCTTCCACTTGCCCATTTCTAAGCTAATTTTAATATAACCTGTATATTTATGACTGTGTCGAAGGCCTAGCTACATTGCCATGGCAAGCAAAAGACGGATTTGACATAAAATCAAACCTTTACAGATTCCCATCTACACCTAATTGAGGGGATTTACATATCTTGCTATATGCAAATATCATTTCTTAAACCCTGAATTAACAATAAAAAAGAATCTCAAATGATGAGTGCAGCATCTCAGGACATATCTGCCTAACATACACTCTTGCATAATAGTAACAGTTTAGTTTGAAACTTTTACTGCAATGCAGGAATCAACATTCGCAAAGTTTCCAGATTTATTTAAATACACCAGTCGCGCGCTTGCACTGTCCCGCTTTGAAAACGTGATTCTCTCCTATGCACGCGACCGCGATATTTGCACCTCTTGAAATTTTGATTGCAGTGGGTTAGCCCCGTGGAGCGCCTTTCTTGCCGAGCACCGATGCACTGCGAAAAAGCAACACCCGGGTAGCTGCTTCCGCGGGTGTTGCTTCCCGCAGTGCATCAGTGCTGGTAAGTAGCGCGCTCAATGGGACAAACATGCCGTCATTAACAGTTCGAGAAATGCGAATATCACAGTTCATCTCGAAGCAAATTTCGAATAGTGTTTTATTCGAAATTACTATTCTAAAAATTCGAATATTCGCCCAACACTAGAACGACCCTTTCGAAGCTTCGAATATTTTATGGCACCGAAATGGCGGCTGCCATGGCAACAAAACCGGAACAGTCAATCCTCTTGCAAGCCTTCGGTCGTATGTAGATTTGTATCTGTTTGTGTGCGGCTATTAGGCAGGAAAAGCAATGGCGCCACTTTCCCAGGATCGAGTGCATTTAGGGGTATTCACTGGACGCCGTATTTGAGTGCGCCGCTCACTGCACGAGCTCAAACCGAGCTCACGTTTGTAAGCTGCTAAGACCGGCAATCTTGGTCGTGTGAACGCACGTTGCAAAGAATGGTGAATGCTCGTCGGCAGCACGCGCTCAGCAGCCGCGAACTCAGCTATGGCCGCCAGGAAGACTTCCATAGCCTCCTTTATTCATCAAAGCCTGTTGATTTCCCGACGAAACCATGGAGCGCCCGGCCGTCAGATAAAGGAGAGGAGCGGAGCCAAACGGTTACCGATATGGTAGCGCAAAGCCTCGGCAGGGGTGAACTCCCAGCCAGCGTCACGCGGCGGCCTGCGGCCTCTCCGCGTAACACATCTGGTTTGGGTGTTCGCATTACCTCTAGCCACGCAAGCGACATTGCTATCCACGCAAGTGCTAGTCACGTGCAGTCAATGGCCCGTTAATCGACGAACGCTCAAGGCACGAGGTGCTTACCTTTCAATCTTGTTCTTGTCAACCATATTCTGTTATCTATCAGGCCCGAAAGTATTTGCAGTAGGCCAAACACTAAAGTCAAAACGAAACTGCGCCACCAAGACAGCAGCAGACGAAGCGGTCGGCAAGCTTCAAACAAAAAACAAACAGTAAAAAAAGGAACTAAAAGCGGAGGGTTAACACAACATTCTTCTTTCCCGAAAAAAAATAGATATATATAAAAATGGAGCGAGCTTGCGTTTTGGATTTTACCGCTGCGGTAGTTTTGGAGCTGCCTGAGTGGGCGCCCTGCAGAGCCGCGTATAGGAAGAGTTTGGTCAATCGAAGGAGCGGGCAGAGCCAGGACGTGCACCAGACGAATATAGAGGGCTTGGCATGCTGTCTTGGCCAACCAGAAGCCGAAAAGAATCCCTAGCGGTGGTAGCGAAAAACAATAAGAGCCGTATGATAAAAAATATGGTGCACATGAGTATTCTATTATGATCATGCGAAAAGATGTATGAAACGAATGTACCGCTCGAACTCTGTTTAGCTAGGACAGGGTGTGGCCACTCGGACGGTAGATTCCCGGCCTTCGGAGCCTGCCGTACGGATTATGTCGAGCGTTCCGGTAGTCGCGCTTTTCCACCATGATCTTGAATGACCGTGATTGAAACATCACGTGCACCATATTTTCAGTCCCTGAGAGTTACTCCGACGCACTTAATAACTTTGTTTCTCGCGACCACCGCCAGGGTATTATTTCCGGCTTCTGGTTGGCCACATTCAGAATTTTGAAGACGCCCTGGAACACGCCCAGTCCGCTTTCGGCCAGTGGCGCGCTCCTCATTTGTCCCCTATACTTCCAAACGAATGGCCAAGCTCTATCTGTATATATGGCTCTGGCCCCTAGCCTATACTCCATCTCACAAACATCTGCATTGCAGACAGAGGCATGGGCCCGAGCGCGTGGCTTTGGAAACAGCCTCCAATGCACAACTTCTCGTACAAACAAAAGCGGCTTTTACTTCTACCCATCTTTAAATCTAAAACAAAAATCAGCAGAACCCATCCTTTGGGAATGATTATCTACGTTAATGCGAATAGCATCAAACGGTGCGGAGTTATGCGCGTTCGTCAGGTGGCCGGCACACTCTAGATACGCCAGCCCACTCTTGAGGCGATTCTAAATTTGTTGACACTTTCACAGCCGTGCGCACGATCTCCGCAGCCCAGCACGTGCGTTTGTGTCACTTAGGAAGGCGAGCAAAGCACGCGCCATACGCACAAACACTCAAAATGGTACCGACCAGACTTTCTGGCGTCTCAGCTAGTCTCAACCAACGGTACTCTAAACGGTTGTTTATATCTTTACCATAGGACGCGCTTGACAGCGCTGTCACAGCTACCGGTGCGCGCGCGTTCCATGCACGAGGGCTCATTCCGCTCTCGTGAGGCTGAGCGCGGCAGCTACATCACCCTCTCCCGAGCGCGGGAGAGGGTGAGCTAGCGGCCGTGCTCACTCGTGCATGGAACGCGCGCGCCCCGGTAGCTGTGACAGCGCTGTAAAGCGCGTCCTATGGTAAAGATATAAACAACCCTTTAGAGTGCGTTGAATGACTGCCTTCATAGCTCTGTGGTTAGCGCGTCTGCCTGCTGATCAAAGGGTCAACGGTTCGAATCCCAGCCGGCGCCGGTCTTTTTTATTTATTTATCGACCCGCTGCGTAAGAGGTTAGATAGCCAGATAGATAGATAGATAGATAGATACATAGACGAAAAGTGCGTGAAGTATCCAAAGAATGCTATTCGCATTAAAATGGATCGGGGCATCACCCTTTACACGTTGTTCACTCCCAGTGAAAAACGGACCTCCACGTTCTCTGTCACCTGATACCGCCAAATTGAAATTACCTCATCCAAAATCTCGGCGGCAGCACTTGCGAATTGATAACGTCGTCCCATACTTAATGTGCGAAAATATCTTGGTTTTGTTACTGAATCACGCACTCCAAGCTTCCATCCTTTAAATCTTGTACCGTACAGAGCCCACCTTAACTGTTTTAAATATTATTTTTTTCCTCGAACGATAGAAAACTGGAATAACATAAATGGATCAGTTCGTTGTCTCGATTTTGATAGGTTTGTATTAGAAATACAGTAGGTGTTCTAATATGGTGCCTGATATCTGCAATTGAAGTGTATGTGATTGTTTTTGTACTTTTTGATATTGCATTTTTCACGGTTTTCTAAGTTTTGTTTCTTAGGGTGTGTACATCTTTAACCGTTGGCCTTTTTGAATGTATATGTATGTTTTCTTTCCACTCCTGCGATTACCTCATCGATGTCGCAGTATTTTGAAATAAATAAATGAAATAAATAATGCACTCTAAGAAAAAAAGATGGTCTCAAAGAACTAATGGCAGCATTTGGCCCTCTGAACTTCCATTTGCTCCCCGAAGAGTCGATTTGGTTCGAGCTAGGTACCGTGCGCAAATGCTGAGGACGAAAGGTCTATTCACACGATGCATCTTGTTGGCGAATTTTGTGTCGCGAAACTAGGTTTCGGGAAACAGATTCCCCGTCTAAACGCGACCGAAAAAGTGGCGCGCCTCCGAAAAAAGTGGCGCGCCTTCCTCGCTTTTGGAGCAATTTTTCGCTGAAACCTCGGCGAGGCCTGTCAATCATCCGAAGGAGAAACGCGGACGCTGCCAATGGCAGCTCGACTTCGCTATGACGTCTGACCTTCGAGGAGGAGCGAGCTTTTGGAGGGGTCTGATTTTTGGCCGATTCCGTATCCGAGCCAAAGCCGAAAGAAAACAAACAAACATGGCGAGCGACAAGCGGAGAAGCGGTGCGCACGGGCGATCAGTCTTGGTCGTACTCGGTTGCAGGTGTATAACGGCGCCTTAGCAGTACGGGTTGGTGGCGCAGTGCAGATTCACCAACAGTCGCGACGAGTGCAAGCATCGCATATAAACATGATGGCTGGGGATAACCTTCTTTATTAGCGGTGCAAAAATGTCCGAAATGCTTCGAGATCATCCGCCTGTTCTTTGACGTTCGCGGTATTTCCCGGGTTTGGCAGGACTAGTAAACCCAGTGAGCCGAATTCGATGAAGTTGATTGAGTGGTATTAATAAAACAGACTGTTTCTTCACACCTCACCTACTTCATATCATTTTGATGCGAAACGCTTGGTATTCCCGGTGCAGATGACTGGTTTTGGCGAAATTTTCGTGAGTCAATACGTCAGAGGTTTTGCGCGTAGGGGTTCACGTGTGCACAGGCAGATTTCGCGAAATCTTGGTTTCGGTAAACTGTGGCGCGTTGAAAAGATGCATCGTGTGAATAAGCCTTAACTGCCCTCGACCAGGACTAACCGAAAGGCGCGCAGGAGCAAAAGCAGCAGCGGGAGCAAAAGCGCCGGAGCAAAAGCAGCGAGAGGCGCTTTTGCTCCGTCGCGACGCGCGGACAAGATGGCGGCGTCTGATGCATCGCCGATGGCCAGCGTTAGTGACGCACTTACTGTTTCGGAACGCAGCGGGAGGTATCCACAGATAATCGTAGCATCAAAAATTGCAGGAGGGGCCATGTTAAGGGTTGGAGCTCACTTTATAACGATCGTAGCCTCTGTTCCAGCACGTCGTGGAAGCCAGCGGTGACTCGAGCGCCGCCATTATTGATGCACTGGCCATGCGGCTTTTGACCTACGTCCTGGCGTCCTTCCCCTTTGCAGGCTTCGAAACGTGCTTTTAAAGCGTTTATATTTTCTTTTTGGTTTAACTGGGATGAAAATAGGCGAGTAGACGTTTTAAAAACGTTTCCAAAAACAAAAAAGGTTCATTGTTTTGTTTTCTTTTTACATTCTATACAACCTGTTTTGTTGTTGTTTTTCTTTTCGCAAGAGACAATTCGGTTGCCGCGAGCATGCGCAAAGTGGGGCAGTCTATCCGGGAAGCGAGAACATGGTTGCTGGGTGCCTATGGGGACGCGGTTTATAGACTGTCACAAATAATTAGTGTGTGTACCGTTACTTTTTTGTTAGAGGTACACTCCTTGGAAAGTTTAGCAACAATATTTGAAAACACTATTGGTGCGAAAGCAGCACCATATTTGTAACATCGCTCACGGTTGAGATGGTCACTGACCAGACGACTCCTTTCATATGATCAGTATAAAAGGCACATGGTAGCCTTTGGTGTTGACGATTGAATTAGCGTGTGACAATAAAGAAAAAAATTTGATTTAGTGTCATCGCGTGTGTGTCGTGTGTGTGTGTCATCTGTGTTCCAATTCCTTGTCTGTGCTAAAATGTATAATGCGTCTGCAAGAATGCGTGTGCAAATGTCAAATAAGCGTAGTTATATCTGAATATAATGAGCGTGGAAAGGATCTACCCCAGGGATAACATTTTTTACCACTTTTGAATTTGACGTTGATTAGCGCCACCTAGGTGGGTAAGAGCACAATTTAGTAATAAATGGAGTAAGGGCGCACCACTTAGGTCCAGTGGCCTGAATGCAAGGGTGAAAAAGCTAGTCCAGGGGGTTCAGCTTTGAGAGATTAACGGTAGGGGAGCAAAGGTTGCTCCCGTTACCGTTACTCCCCTAGGGGAGCAATGGTTGTGTCAGCGTATTTGCTCCCTTGAGGGAGCAAGGCACGCTCCCTTTTTTCCTAGAGTGTATATATGACGTTCCGTCTCAAATAATAGCATTGTGGCGAGTATAGAGCAGGACCCCATTTCTTTTTATTTACTTCAAGTTGCAGTAACAGTCCGTAAGGGCAGTAATTGTAGCATATTGTTTGCTTTGTTTTTAGAAGGAAAAATCTTTTTCTCCTTTTAGTGGGGGAGAACTACTAGCAACATCTGCATAGGGACGCATTTCACAGACAGATGGCTTGTGAATGTCTTCCTTAAAGGAAAGGTGAAACACGTGTCAAGAAAACTGAGTTTGTAACAGACTTCTCTTTCCTTTTGTCTCTTGAATTCGATTACCCCGCTTGAATTAAGCTAAAGTTACAGTCAAATAATTTAAAAAAAACGTTTTTTGGATTGCCGCAGGTAACGGGGTTAGCATCTCTACCACCTGTTATCTGTTCAAGGCTCCAGACCACACCGTGGGTATCCCCAAGCCACCTTAAGGCGAGCAAGGGTCATCTGACTAGCCGATGTGTCACTTACGCTGATTTCATCTAAAGCAATAATTTCACCCTCTGCTCTCGTGCTCCCCTGCGTTCGACGTACAGCAGCAGGCTGGGCTGCGGCGCACAGCTTCCCTTTAAATGTGCCCTGAGGCGGTTTCTCAGATCGCCTAAATAGGGCGATAACTCACTCTTCTAGCTCGACGCATCCGAGAAATCCCTGAATCATGACGATACGCGGCCAATATCTCTATTTCAAAAAAAAGCAATCAAAGATCGCAACACACCGAGGTCAACTCCGTCGATGGGAAGAACATGTTCCGAAACCAGAACCACTGTCAGCGAAGGATCCTCGCGTCTGCGACCGGTGGAACCGCGGAATGATATCTCAAACGCACGCGGCTCGTTGCCTATGCAATCGAAATTACGATTCGAGCGCGCGCTCAAGAGCTGACGACTAAACACATCACTCCCGCTGAAAAAAAAAAAGACACATAGTGCACTTTTTTTAGACGATTATTGCAGTGTTATGTTCTTTCTCCGTGAAAAATTAACATTTTTTACGACTCTTATTTGCTTTTATCACCAACAAAGGCATACACATTTTGTAATAACAGTATTTGCAATATCAATCAAATGCCGCGTTTTCATTGGTCACATGTCGGTCTGGCTGCCGGAACAATGCTCCTCCCATCGCCGGAGATGACCTTGGTGTTTTCGATCGTTGATTGCTTTTTTATTAGGGAAATCGGCAGCGCATCGTTATAATTTATGGATTTCTAAGTTGCTTAGAGCCCGCTTGTGAATTATCGCCATATTTAGGCGATCTCAGAAACCTCCTGAGGTCATTTTTAAGACTCGCGCTGCAAAAAAGTGTCACCATTTTTTTTTCTTACCGCGATTACAATTTCGAAAGAAATTCCTAATATGAGCCCGATAGAAGGTACTTTTTAATGCGATAGATTGATTGATTCTCGACATGCAGAACTTCGTCTCCATGAAGATCAGACGGCTATCCATTGGCATTTCTTTCCATTAGGCATTCGAGATCCCAGCCCTCAGGAGGTGCGTGAGTCCTTCGCTCAGCCTGCCCAATTAGCGCCACCAATAAAACAAAAGCATACAATCACGGCACGAAAACGACCGCGCACTGGCCCGGTCTTATTTAGAAAGCGACGCCGGGGGCGGACAACACGACGCGAGTCCGGAATTGCACGTGAAAACATGCCCAGGGGCGCTGCGCTGCTAATTGGAAAGACACAGAGGGCAAGCATGCAAATGGCGCTGTGACCGGGCACGAAGGCGTGTACGCGCGAGCCTGCTCTTCTTGGACCATTATTACGATGCTTCCCGGGGAGCCGCTCAAAAGCGCGCAACCAGAGACCCGTGGGAAGTTCCGTGCACGAGGAGTGTCCATTTTCTTTTACAGCGGAGCCCTCGTGGAGGGCATGGACGGAAATGTGAAGTTAAGGCCCGTACTGGGCCCAGTGACAGACACCGCCTGAGGTCGCCGAGGAGGGGGGGGGGGTTTGTTTGTGGAAAAGACGTTGGCAGGGACGCGGCTGCGTTAAAGTGGCCCAAATTTGTAAACTTGAAAACTTTGAGGACGCTTACAGCGAAACTCCGGCGATTTTTTGCGCAACCCCAACTAACCATATTTTTGAAATCGCCGTCCTTTACTCTTTCCGGTATGCTATTTATTATCGCGAAATTCAGAATAGTTATTGTGAAATCGGCAAATGAAAATGACGCCAAAACAAATATTCTAATATACCCGCGCTTTTCATTGCCGTGACGTCACGGGTGGGCCGGCTTGCGGTTCGAGCGGGCAGTCTAAAAATGAACTATGCCGAGCATTTGTATCGTGCTGTTGCGCGGGAGCTGAAGCGACTTTCCAAAGCATTCGTTTGACACCATAAAACTGTTTGTAATCAGTTGGGAACAAAGTCTACAGCCCAAAGAGTGAACCCCTGCCCACCCATGACGTCACTTTTTCAATGTTGCCAGTAGAGCTTTTCACTTTGAAAAACACGATGAGGGCCAAAAATGTAAATTCTGTAACTTCGCGAAAAAAAGTTATTTTGTCCAAATATTTGGGTTACTATAGTTCAGCGATGTTTGTTGGTGTTTTTAGCAAGTTTTTGGTCAAATCGGGGACTATGAAGAAAACGGCGGAGTACCCCTTAAAGCTTCGCATTTAAGGGTGGAACGCAATAGCGTTATCGGGACCCCGTCGCATCGCCTTCTCATTCGCCGTGCAAGTGTGCCGTGCACGGCGAATCAGACACTTTACTGACACTCTACTTGCAGGGCGAGCCAGACACTCTACTGACTTGCCCGTGCCTTGCACGGGCTAGTCAGTAGAGTGTCTGGCTCGCAATGGAAGGGCCGTGGGTTCGAATCCCGCCTGATGTCCCTCAAACGTTTATAGAGGCAAATTGTGTGCAGTTTATAGAGGCAAATTGTTTGAGAGTTGCGGCGACCTTGAATTCGCAATATATATGATGTCACTTTCATTCCACGCGTAACGTCACGTTCCACGTGAGCCTCGTGGGTAGTTTGAAATTCCCACCGTGAAGTCATGCGGCTGTGAAGTTATGACCCTATCGACCAATCAGGATTTCGCCATCACGCCACCGACGCCGGCTTCTTTGCGACACGAGCTCCTTGAAGGAGTTTTGCAACAATTTCAGTGCTTTGTTTCAATAATTTTAGAGTTGGTGTCGCGACCTTTCTGAAGTAAACAACAAAAAATCGCTTTTGCCTGGTGTCCTAGTTTATATTTTAAAAATTGACAAAGATTGAGGTTTTTGGCACCTCTCAACTCCTTCAGCATCTTCGGAGTCACGTGCGTTGTGATGTGAAAGGGGGACGCGCGCGGTTCCGGTAAAGCGTCCTCTTCAGAGCCATCCGTGAGCAGCGAGAACTCACCCGCTCGCGACCACGTGACGACATGCGTGCGCAGCGCGATCAACATAACGAAAGGAGGAAAGTGCCAATGTGCTCGTCCCGGGTCCGGCCATCCCCGTCCGGCTCTGCACCCGTCCCCCTCCAGCTTCTGGCGGCTTTTCGCGGTAGCAGATAGAGCTGACGGTTTTGTTCACCTCGGTTAGGTGGTGCCACTGAAACTCCGTATAATAAAAGTTTTGTCGATGATACCAGGTTTTTGACGCATTTATGTTTATGTTTAACAACAAGGTTTATAGAAAAATGACCCTTTATCGATCAGGTAGTTTCACAACTTGCTATCTTTTTACAAGTCACCCTCTGACGTCACGCCACGTGGTTCTCATGGCCGCCTCTCGTGGCTGCAGGTTGGGGAATATTATAAGTTTTGCCTCGCGATTACGCGACGGAATCGCAGCATTTCGAAGGAATATTATGTGTTTTCTTTCCTAAAACCGTTCCATCAATTCCTCACCACTTCTTTCCCCATCCCTAAACCCTATCGCGCAAGCACCCTTTCCTTCCAACCAACATCCCACTCCCAGTCCTCGTCCCCCTCTCCCTCCACCTCCCCGTAGCCTACATCCCACCCTAATCCTACCCTTTCTCTGTAACGATTCACCCACCGTTTTTCCGATTCCCAACTACCTTCACCACCCGAAATATCCCACTCACTGTCGGAGGTCTCAGAACAACCTCCCACTAACCTCCCCCTCCCCATAGCCTTAGACCATACTATCTACCTTTGCTCACCTCCCCACCCCTCTTTCACTTACTCTTTGCCTACTTCATGCCTCCTCCTCCTCCTTCATTTTCCTCCCAAATCTGCATTTGCCCTAGATCCTCTAGCCACCTCATGTTTCTCACCAACATCACCCTCAAGCTGGATCCCTCTGCTCTCTCCCACTTATAACGCACTCTTCTAGACCCCACCCACTTTCCCCTCCTCTGCAACCCTCCACCCATACATCAACCTCCTTCCTCTTTCCCCAGCCCTGAAAGGGATCTTCAAGTTCGTACTCATGTTTACAAATAAACGCGCACGCCTCTAGCGGCGCGAGAGGCACCTCGCATGCGGGATAAGGGGTGGGCCAAAGGTGCGGCGTCCCGCATCAACAACACATTTGGATGCCTTGTTGCCAACACCCGTTTCAGGTCTCGTTTTTTTTTCCTTGTATTATTAATGCCAGTGCTCCTCCGACGAAATGAGGCGCAAAAGATTCCTTACCTCACAAAGGTACAAGAGGCAAAGACCTCTTCTCTCGAAAACTTGTATTTCGAAGGAACTCCCAACACCTGAAATGTATTTAACGTTTTTGTACTTTCTGCGTATTTTCTGCGCTCTGTCATGAAGTAGGTAGTACCTTGAAAGCAGTGTTGCGGAATGGACCCCCCCCTTTCCATTCCAATTTCATTCAGGGGAATGAGAGCTTCCAACAATTCCACTCCTATCAACTCCTCTGAATGAAAACGGTGGTCCCCTACTCACTCCTGGAATGGATGGACTCCACCGTGCCATTCCTCTAATTCCTAAACGTGAACAAATGACAAATGACAGCCACATTATCGTACTGAAAAAAGCAGCATAAAGCTACTGACGTTATCGAATCCGGAGACGACTGCAAAAGTAAGCAAAAGCTTCCTCAAAAAATTTCTTTCACTAAACCAATGAGTGGCCGCTCAATGCGCTTCGTGGCACTTGGTGTCACTGTAGACATCGATTGTGCGATCAAGCGTAAATAGCTCGCGAGTCGCTACAGACGCCAGAAATGAAAAGCACACATTTTCTTCGCAAACGGACCGTATACCCCCAACAAATACATGGTTAGCGTGTTTTGTGTTTGATAATGCCTTAAAAATGTCTAGTTCGTGCGTGGCGTAAGAAGCTACCTACTTCTCAGCTTCAAAAACTTGCACAACAGCAGCGCTAGTGATCTGTTAGAAGCGATGCCACGAATGCCTACCCCAAATCTCCATCCACTGGGGCAAGAACAGAAAACCGCTGACAAAAAGGAACTGGTGAACGTTGCCAGCACAAGGGAATGTAGCAGCATATTATGGAACCTGCCCTAAAACGTAAACTTTTACGTTTGCTGCACGATTCTTACGATTTCTTAACATATTCAATAAAAATTGTATTTGAGTTCCACGCAAATACTATGGAAGATCGGCTGAGTTAAAAGTAGTGATGTGTACTCCTCCACGTCGACTCGCCGACGCCAATTCGTGATATACGTAGACGTGAAATATACTTATTTTTTTTCAATTATTATTGATCTGTCTTTATGTCGTCGTTGCTGTTTAACTGAGCAGCTGACGCCACCGGCGCAAATATTCGATTAACTTCACGCCGCCACCCGCAAGAAATCGCGGATCATGTTTCACTAATCCGAACCGTTTCCAATGAATCAGTAACCGCCACATGAGATTACGGTTCCGTTCCAGTTCGCGTGCAATATCACAGGTTTGATTTCGGTTACAGTCTTGTTCCGGTTAAGTTTAAAATAACGGTTTGACTCCGGTCTTCGGTTCGGTTCGACACCCTGGTCAAAAGCTGCATGCTAATCGCGCATGAACATACGTTTGTCGCGTTTCGCGGCGTCAGGAACGACACATTGTCCCTTACAACTATTCAGTTTTACTGGCTTCACCGGGCGCATGCCATTTTTATCCTCGAAGGAGCATAATGATACAATGGATCCGTCAGTCACCTCCAGTGCAATGATGCTGTTTCAAGAGCCACTTACCACGTGCTATCACATGGCGCCATCAGCCCGTAGGCCCTAGATGAAAATCGACACAGCTCGCATAAGAATCGAGCACATTTTACTCTCACCCCATTCCGGGCAAAATGCATCTAATTCGATTCCCATTCCATTCCTCCCAGCGCTGCCGCAAGTCCATTCGCATTCCATTCAGGGGTCGCGAAAGTGCGGAATGATTCCGAAATCATTCCAATTCCGGTGTGACAACTCCGCAACACTGCTGGAAAGTAAATAATCCAACATTATGTTATGAACAAACGTTTTTTATGTGTTTGTTTTATGCGAAGAGATCAATGTACTAATGACAGGGTTGATTGAAGAAATTCTAAGATGTTCGGTTGAGGATTTGTCCTGTATTCTGTTTTGACATCCTGTGGACAAGCCCATAGACAACATTTTGGTAATGCATTGTTATCATAAATCGTGGCAAATACCGAAGCAGAAAAATATTGTTAAAACTTTAGCTTCAAGGCTGCCCCTGGCGACGATTTTTATCCAGTGAAGCGACCCTCGAATCTGTACAGGTCCCTTTTGAGAACTCTGTCCTATCTGAGGCGTAGCCCTACTACCAGTTGACCTGCTACGAATTGTCTTTGGACAAACGGTCCAAACGGCCCACCTTAGGTGTATTCCGTGGCAGATAAGGGATCGGGGCAATATGGTCCCGGAAAAAAGTGGCCGCTCATTGCCACATACTGCAAGTGAGATGACCGGCGGTAGCCATCATCTCATAAACAAAGAAGGAGGGCGAGAGGGGTAAAGAAGAGAGGGGTAGTGAGGGGGAGGTGGGGAAGGGGGTGGACAGAGGGTGGAGGAGGTCAAGAGTAAAAATCAAAAACCACGAACACAGGATAACGCAAGAGACGAAACGGGAGGAGGGGGACGAACGTGGGAGGGGACTGAGAATGAGGCGGTTAGAGACAACACCTCCTAGAGAAGAAGGCCGTAGCGCTCTTCTCTTGACGTCGCAAAGGAAGGCCACCGGGGGCGCGCGTCGAAGCGAAGGCAACGCGCGTGGGTCGACCGTCGTAACGCGTTATTAGTCACATACGCGTGTCATATTAGCTCAAATGAAAGCTGCACATAGCAACGTGTCCAGAAAACATTTTATTACACGTGCAAAATGTTACACCGCTAAATAATCGGTACGAAATGGCACGAGGTATGCGTATAAGACGTCCATAGAAAAATTTAATTGTTTTTAGTCGAAAACATTGAGTCACGCAATTATTGTTGTAGGAATGCATATTTTATACAGAAAAACTTCGACAAAATAGCGAGACACGCAGTGATTGGACAGAGAAAAACAAATCACAGTTAAAAATCAGGTAGACGTAGTCAACGCGGACAAGGCAAGACAAGTGTCACGATCATGTAAGCGACGTTATCGCGTGCTGTCCCTGAATTCTTGCATCATACCCCGGCCACATGGCAAAAGTAATGTAATTTCGATCGAATGACATTATGGGGTCGACAAATCTGCTTGCGGCGCTCGTATAATCACTCAAGACCGCGAGCTGATTAAGTCCTATATCACTGAATGAAAATATATTAACTTTTCCGTGTGGCAGGCGTACTAAACTTACTACTTAGTCAACTAATTTACTTCTCCCTGTGGGCTCGAACTGCCTTAGAACAAAATATAACTTATTTTGTCTATAATAATACTATTACCTTTATACAGTTAAGATTCTGGAATAAATGCGGTAAGGCAATAAAATAACAATTGTATAAATAAACACAGAACCACAAACAACGCACTTTCAATAATCAGACAAACTTGTTTTTCACCTTCCAGTGAAAACAAGATTACCGCGCATATTTACAAATTTCGACGCAACTGCACACGAATAACGTCAAAGAACAAAATTCCAATCTATCACGCGATTAAAAAAAACGATTGCAGCATTTTATTTGCGTCCTACATGACCAAGAAAGCCCGAAAATAAGTTGTTTCTCACCTGTCGATCGTATCCGTATACGGCCCACAATATCCGTGACGAAAACATTTGAACACGAACTCCAAGAAGCCTCTCTCTGCCGAAAGAGAGGTCTATCGATTAATTGACCAGAGTCATCGTTGGCTAGTTGTCTCACATGTCACTCAAACCGTAGCAGGACTTGTTTCACGAGTCCAAGTAAATGCCGTAGTATCAAGAAAACACAAAAAAACTACCCGAGACTACCGTGATGACAGAAATACGACGGGAAACAAGTCTCAAAAGTACCACACACGAGAGCAGCGGCGACGAAAGGCTTAACTGGCTTAATATTGTCGACCCATCTCTTAGTTGTGTGCGCTCCCTGCGACAATGACTGGATTTTATTTCGGTTTCCTTCCCTTCTGAAATGTCTCAGCATTCCTTTTCAGACAGTCAGCAGCTCACACACAACGTAAATTCACCAAAATCGGAGCCCGTATGAGGAAAGATGTGGCATCGGAGCCGGTTCTTTCGAAAAAAAAAGGGGGGGGGGGGGGAAGCTGCGGTACTGCACGTAGTCCCGCGGTTACGGGGATACTCATAAGTATAAATTTGGTACTCTCAACCTTGGTAACGCGTTGTATATTGCGTTTATATTATATATATAATAAATTGTACAAGACTGCGCCTTTAAAACGCATATTAATGCCGGATAAACGCGCACGAACACCACCACGCCGCTTGACAATAAACATTTTTTTTTTCACGTCGATAGCATCGATAGCAGATATTTTCTCACGTAGTTGCGCCATGACCTTCCTTCCTCCGGCATTGTGACGTAACCTCTCAGAGCGCTATGGCCTACTTCTCTAGGAGGTGTTGTTAGAGAGCGTGAAGGAAGAGGAAGATAAAGGGGAGAAGAACGGGCGGAGCAAGGAGGCAGGGAAGACGGGCAGAAGAGGGGACGGATTAGAGAGGAAAGAGGGGAGGAAGAGCGGACGGCGGGCAGAGGAGCCCGGGGAGAGGGGAGGGAGCAATATGGGACCGGGAATGAGAACAGTGAGGAGGAGGAGGAGTTGCAAAGGGTACAATGTCAAGATCAAATGTCAAAGGTCAAGAACACACAACCACATGACAGATAGAGGAGGGAAGCGAGGGATTCAAAGGCCACGATCATCCGATCGTAAAAGGAAGAGATGAAGGAAGGGAGGAAGGGCACGGAAAGGAGATGGGGCGGGGATGAAATGAGATGAAAGAGGCAAGTGAGGGGAGGAGTCAGGTAGGAAGGACGTCAAGCGTCACAAGTCAAAGCTCATGGTCACACGGACGTACGGACACACGGTGACACGATCACACGATCACACGATCACACGATCACACTTTGCCGACCACTCAAAGTGAAGGACCATATATGGCTACCGCTGTATAATGGTCCCGGACAGTATGGTCCCGTACAATATAGTCCCGGAAATAACAATTCGAAGTACTAACCCGGACAACATGTCCCAGTCAAAGTTTCCGCATTCTTCGCTTGATCTTCGCCATATTTTAATGATTCTTATTCGCCCGCATTGAACACATCTAAAATAACATCTAAGTATGGTAGTGAAAATAGATATGAAGTCCGAAACATTAGACGTTTTAGTTCAGTTATTAAACTTCAAACGCTGAGAGCCCGTGGATTGATGAAACCGGTCAAACAAATATGAAACGTTTTTTTGAGGAGAAAGTATAGCAGGCATAATCTAACTAATATCTACGAGAGCATGCAACACAACCTTTCTACCTTTCCTGCGGCTTTCTGTGGATTCATGCAGCATGTAACTAATTTTAATGCATACAAGTATACACTGAAATGTAGACACTCTTCACTGGGTATGGTTGAATCGAAGGTGGTTCAATTCAATGATATGAAATTCGGGGGGATTAGGGCATTCTGTTCAACCACGAAAAGAGCAAGAGAGGCAATGCATGTAAAAACACAACTTTAAGCTCAACATCCACTCTTCGACTGACTCGCGAGCTCATCGGGAGCTCGCGCTCGTGCCAGCGGCGCGTCCCTGGACATCACTGCCGGCGTCAGCGCGCACATTCTTGCCCACTTGCCACAAACTTCACCGAACGCCGTTTTGAACGCCGTTTCATCGAATCCCTTTACGCCATTTAGTCAAATGTCATGAAGGCTATCATTTTTGCGACGTTAGAAAATTATTTCGTAGATGATGATAACGCAATTAATGCAAAGGTAGACTATGATTTTTTTAATCACCATAAATATTTGATGGCGTTGGTAATTTCTTATCACAACTTTGGTGAAATCCGACATACAAATAGGGTGGGCATGTGACTTATTGTAAGTCATGCTCAGAAAAACGCGCAGTTTAAGCATAATATTATTAAAAGACGGTACAAGCAGTTTGACTTGTCTCCAGCCCTCCTAACAGGCTCACAGTGGTGGCAAAAATGTATAAGGCAGGGCCATTTCTTGATACAAGAACAAAATAAAAAGGAACAAAAATACTAATAATTATAACATTGTGAGTCGGAAGAAGCCTCAAATACACATGCAACAATCAAAAACAATACATACTGAAAACTTTCTATAACGTAAAATCACTTTGCTTCGGGGTTAGCAGAAGAATTAAACAGTGAACAGTATTTATCTTGACAGAAAGTAGGTAATAAGATACCGTGAGCTGATGGATACTATATCAATATTAATAAATACTAATAATACTAATATAATTTTTTTGCATAGAAAAAGTGATCCTGGGTGGCGTGCATGGCTCTGCAGAAAGGTTAGAACCCGTACGCGAGTGTGCCTGCTAACGCGCCACCCAAAGTTTTAATTATCAAAAAAGTGGAGGTGAGAAGAAAATACACGCACACATATACACATGTACGCAAGTGCACACATTTTCACACAAGGCCGCAACCTAAAATGTTTTCAAAGAAAAAGGGGGTGAAATGTTGTGTAATATTAATGCGAATAGCATTCTTTGGCTACTTCATGCACTTTTCGTCTATGTATCTATCTGGCTATCTAACCTCTTACGCCGCGGGTCGATAAATAAATAAAAAAGACCGGCGCCGGCTGGGATTCGAACCGTTGACCCTTTGATCAGCAGGCAGACGCGCTAACCACAAAGCTATGAAGGCAGTCATTCAACGCACTCTAAACGGTTGTTTATATCTTTACCATAGGACGCGCTTTACAGCGTTGTCACAGCTACCGGTGCACGCGCGTTCCATGCACGAGGGCTCATTCCGCTCTCGTGTGATACCCCTCCCGAGCGCGGGAGAGGGTGAGCTAGCGGCCGTGCTCGTGCATGGAACGCGCGCACCGGTAGCTGTGACAGCGCTGTAAAGCGCGTCCTATGGTAAAGATATAAACAACCGTTTAGAGTACCGTTGGTTGAGACTAGCTGAGACGCCAGAAAGTCTGGTCGGTACCATTTTGAGTGTTTGTGCGTATGGCGCGTGCTTTGCTCGCCTTCCTAAGTGACACAAACGCACGTGCTGGGCTGCGGGAGATCGTGCGCAGGGCTGTGAAAGTGTCAACAAATTTAGAATCGCCTCAAGAGTGGGCTGGCGTATCTAGAGTGTGCCGGCCACCTGACGAACGCGCATAACTCCGCACCGTTTGATGCTATTCGCATTAACGTAGATAATCATTCCCAAAGGATAGGTTCTGCTGATTTTTACTCCATATATATCTATACTAATATATACACTCTGCCACCCACCCACACACACACACAGACGCAAACACGCACACACACACACACACACACACACACACACGCACACGTGCACACACACGCGTACACGCGCACGCACGCACGCATGCACGCACGCATGCACACACACACAAACAAACAGACACACACACACACGCCACGGATTCAGTTCGGTCCTGGGGAAGGGGTAAATGTATCCTGAGCGGGGCCGAGACGAAGTCCTCGATGTCGGCCAATATCGGCGAGGAACTGTGGCGTTTGGTACGCGCTCGAATAAGTTCAGGCTGCCCCGATCTCTTGTTAATCCTTGGGATGGTCGCAAGGTCTTTGAGCGAGCCGTCGAGGAGTGGGCAGGTAAGACCCACCCTGGCGAGTTTTCTCCGATGAGCCAGGGAATGCAGGTTCTTCAAGCGACTGTTATGGGGTCTGTTTTGGCGTGTAAAGAATGTCAGGGTGGCACGCACGCTTTCCAGGCTGTCAACTAAATTCGTTTGATGTGGGCACCACTAGAGTACTGAAGGTGCGGAAGCACGATCGCGGCATATACAACATGGAAGGTCGTGCTTCAGGATCGGTTTGCATGAATGTGCTGAATAATGAAGGCAAGGTTTTATAAAATATGCCAAGAGACGTTTCAGTACTGAAAACGATACATTACAAGTGTGGTCTGTAATCCTCGCTTTGGGGCGTGGAGAGAGGACAGTATTCTGTGGATACGACACCGATCTCCAGAAAGCACGTGGTTAACAGCTGACACTGTAAAACCTAAAGCAAGAACGTTTGCTCACATAAACTGTGGGTGCAGCGCATTTGTAAAAACATTTTTCAATTTTGCGAAAATTAATTATATAACATTTTTTTTCAAAGTGTTTCAAATACCTTCGTAATTTTGAACCCCAAACACCTGTGAAAGCAGGTGTTTGGAGAGTGGCGTCTCCACGTACCCCGAGCCCCGCAGGGGGCGCCTGCACCATAGGTGCTAGGTGCTTGGTGACTAGCGTCACCACGGACCCCAGCCACGTGAGCCACCATACCCGCACGCAGGGGGCACCTACTTCATTGTAGGTACTTGGTGAGTGGCGTCACTACGAACCCCGAGCCATGTGGGTTCGCCCACCCACGTCTGGCTGTGCGTGGCGTACCCGTGTCCGGGGAAAGGGGACCCTGGTGTTGAGCTGAGCCCGGTGTATGTTTGGACCCTTCGGGGTCCCCCGGGCGAGGCAATACAGCCGCTTCGGCTGTTGGCGGCCGACCAGGATGATTCAGTCAGTCGCCTCTTCTACCCTCTTCTTCCTTCTTTCACTTTTTCTTCCACCTCTTTCTCTTTTCTTGTACACTCTCCTCCTTCCTTTTTCACCTTCTTAGGCGGCAAGGGCCAACCTTGAGTGCAAACAGGTACTGTCCCTGCAACCACACTAGGGTATAGTGCCCGGGCAGCACTGGTAGAGTAATTGTGTCAGCCAAGCCTTTCTTGCTACGGCACATTACCTACCCCTTGTTGGGCTCTGTGGTGGGCGGTGCACCCGGGCACTGAGCCTTCCTTCCCATGTTATGGGTTCTCGCGCAAAAACCTCCCTCGATCGGCCCCTGAAAAGGGTTCCCACCGAAGTCCAAGCCAGAAAGAAGATACCACCTACACCTGCCAGGTTCCCCAAGTTTTTGGTTCTTCACTCTAAAAGTGAGAAGCAGCTGTCGAAATTATCTCCATTCCTTGTCGCAAAAACACTCGAAGGTGTTGTCGGAAAGGAATTTAAAGCCAAGAAAATGCCATCGGGTGACCTGCTCGTCGAAATCGAATCAAGCGAGCAGAGTGCTGCTCTCCTTGCCTTGAGGTCTGTAGCTGATCATGGAGTAACGGTCACACTTCACCGCACCTTGAACTCCATCCAGGGAGTTATCTCCGAGGATGACCTTTTTGAGACCATTGACACTGGAGTAGTTGAGGGCCTCTCTGATCAAGGAGTTATTGCTGCAAGGCGCATTTCTTTGCGTCGTGATGACCAAGAACGTAAAACCAAGCACATAGTTTTAACTTTCCAATCCACCAGACTTCCTGACGCGGTGAAGGCTGGGTACCTGCACTGCAGGGTTCGGACCTATGTTCCAAACCATCAGAGATGTTTCAACTGCCAGAGGTTTGGCCACGGCTCTCAGAACTGCCGTGGTAAGGCCACTTGTGCCAAGTGTGGGAAAAATGACCACTCTGCAGATTCTTGCTCTAATGAAGCCCAGTGTGTAAACTGTAGTGAACCACACCCCGCGTATTCTAGATCTTGCAAGACATGGAAAGAAGAGAAAGAAGTACTTACCTTGAAGGTCAAAGAAAACCTCTCCTATCCGGAAGCGCGTCGTCGCTTTGCGTTCTTGCGCAAGGGTGGCTATGCGCAGGTGGTGCAGCGGGGACCTGCACCACTGAAGGTTGCAGTGGCAACCCAGACGTCCTTTCTGGACAATGGGAAGCCACGGCAGTCCCCCACGCCCCAGCTGAAGATTCAGCTTCCAGGGCGTGCAATCTCGGCTGGTGGGTCTGCTGACCCTCCCAGCCAGAGCGCAAACACTCGCGCTCCTGCGGGAAAGCAGCCTCAGACCTCTCGCGTAGAGGGTACGCAGACTGCTTCCCAAGCTCAGGATGGGCCGGCGGCTACGGCAACCGTCCCTCCTCCGCAATCTCCATCCAGGGAGAAGGGTCGACACTCTCGCCCACACTCCCTGGATGAGAGCATCATCCAAGGAGCGGCATGGCTCTCGTGTGGCAACTGCAGCGCCCAAGGGGCAGGAACGGGTGAGTTTGGGCGATGCCCCGCCCAGCACCTCCTCCGCCCCTTTGGCTGGGTCTGGTCGTGGACGGGGCCTTGCGCCCCATTCCCCGAGCCTACCTAAACCTGCAGCAAAGGCCTCGCCTCAAGAAGCAGAGGCAATGGATGAGGGCATGGAAGTCTCCATTCATGCGTCTGACAAGACGACATGGACTGGCAGACTCCTAAGAGTAAACAGAAGATAAAAAACCCGTCAGTCCCCCAAAGTGATGTTGTTGATCTCTTGTTGCCATGAGCGGCAGATTGGTAAGTTTTTATGTATCTCCTTCTAGTTTTACAAGTTTACCAACGTTTTAATTCAATTGTTTTCTTCATTATTTTGTTTTTAGAGGCATGACTAAATTTCATTTTATGCAGTGGAACTGCCGTGGTCTTTAACGTAATATTGATGATGTTAATTTTTTATCGACGATTTACGTCCTATTGCTCTCTCTTTATTAGACACATACCTTAATGATCATCATAAGTCAGTATTGCGCCGCCCTCAAGTTTTTAGAAAAGATCGCCCAGCATCTAATTCATCTGGTGGAGTAGCTGTGGTTGTCCAGAATGGAGTCGCCTGTTCTCAGGTTCCTCTTGCTACGCCTCTTGAAGCTGTGGCTGTACGTCTTCTTTTGGACCGCCTTATTACTGTCGTTTCTATTTATATTCCACCTAACACTTCACTGCATCTTCATGATCTTCAACGGCTGGTTACACAGCTTGCTCATCCATTTTTACTGTTAGGAAATTTTAATGCTCACCACCCCTTGTGGGGTAGCGCCCGTCACGACACGCGTGGTGGGGTAATTGAGCGATTTTTATTATATTCTGGGCTGTGCCTTATGAATACGAGAGAGCCAACCTTTTTAGCGCTGCTCACAACTCATTTACATTTATTGACCTTTCAATTTCATCCCCCTCAGTGTTTTCTACATTTACTTGGAAAGTTTTCAATAACCCCTTTTTGAGCGACCACTTTCCAGTCGTTTTGGAGAGTCAGGATTCTATTCCAAGCCTCGTGAAACGCAGTCCACGTTGGAAACTGGAAAAGGCAGATTGGGGTCTTTTTAGCCTAAAGTCGGAGCTCAAACCTAGCATGTTCTTGCCGTTAACACATGATGAAGCCACCACATACATTACAGATCAGATCATAAATGCTGCCCTTCGCTCCATCCCTCAGACTTCATGTAACATTGCAAAAAAATGTAAGCCATGGTGGAATAAAGAATGTTCCGCCACTAAGAAAAAACAGGATAAGGCTTGGGGTATATCTCGCAGATATCCAACATTTGTGATTTTGATAGAGTTTCAGAGAAAGAGAGCTCAAGCTCGTTCAACCAGGAAGCAGGCAAAGAGGAAGTCTTGGAAAGGTTATCTGACCTCTATCAGCAGCTACGTCCCAGCGAAGGAAGCGTGGGAACGACTTCACAAAGTCGAACGCAAATACCGCTGCTTTACAGTTCCTCTTTTTCCTTCAGTGGATTCGTTGCGCGACCAGGCTAATTTGTTGGGCGAACATTTTGCAGCCATTTCCAACTCCTCCCATTACCCTTCAGCGTTTTTGAAGTTCAAGATAGATGCAGAAAGAACGAAAGTCAGCTTGGCAGGACTCGGAGCCTCTGCACCCTACAATCAACAGTTTACTATGGTCGAGCTCCAAATGGCTCTTAATGTCCGGAAAAACTCATCCCCTGATTCTGACCGCATACATTATGAGATGATCCGACACTTGTCGAAGGAATCACTCGCTGCTCTTCTCGTTTACTTCAATGGTCTGCGGAAAGATTCACACTTTCCTTCCGAATGGAAACAGGCAGAGGTTATTCCGCTGCTGAAGCCTGGAAAAGACCCTTCCCTTCCTTCCAGTTACAGGCCAATAGCACTGACGAGTTGCGTGGGTAAACTTTTGAAAGGTTGGTTAATAAACGGCTTGTTTACTTCCCCGAACAACACAATATCTTGGAGATAAATCAGTGTGGCTGTCGACCTGGACGCTCCACCACCGACCATTTAGTTCGGCTGGAGACAATTGTACGCGACGCATTTGTGAACAAGCAGCATTGCGTATCTGTCTTTTTTACTTAGAAAAGGCTTACGATACCACTTGGAAACATGGCATCCTGCGCGACCTTTTAATGCGAATAGCATTCTTTGGCTACTTCACGCACTTTTCGTCTATGTATCTATCTATCTGGCTATCTAACCTCTTACGCCGCGGGTCGATAAATAAATAAAAAAGACCGGCGCCGGCTGGGATTCGAACCGTTGACCCTTTGATCAGCAGGCAGACGCGCTAACCACAGAGCTATGAAGGCACTCATTCAACGCACTCTAAACGGTTGTTTATATCTTTACCATAGGACGCGCTTTACAGCGCTGTCACAGCTACCGGTGCGCGCGCGTTCCATGCACGAGGGCTCATTCCGCTCTCGTGAGGCTGAGCACGGCCGCTAGCTCACCCTCTCCCGCGCTCGGGAGAGGGTGATGTAGCGGCTGTGCTCAGCCTCACGAGAGCGGAATGAGCCCTCGTGCATGGAACGCGCGCGCACCGGTAGCTGTGACAGCGCTGTAAAGCGCGTCCTATGGTAAAGATATAAACAACCGTTTAGAGTACCGTTGGTTGAGACTAGCTGAGACGCCAGAAAGTCTGGTCGGTACCATTTTGAGTGTTTGTGCGTATGGCGCGTGCTTTGCTCGCCTTCCTAAGTCACACAAACGCACGTGCTGGGCTGCGGAGATCGTGCGCAGGGCTGTGAAAGTGTCAACAAATTTAGAATCGCCTCAAGAGTGGGCTGGCGTATCTAGAGTGTGCCGGCCACCTGACGAACGCGCATAACTCCGCACCGTTTGATGCTATTCGCATTAACGTAGATAATCATTCCCAAAGGATGGGTTCTGCTGATTTTTATGTATGGAGTACGTGGCCGATTGCTTCGTTGCATAAAGAACTTCCTGCGTGGACGTACTTTCCGTGTCCGGCTAGGCACTACATTATCTGATCCGTATGTTCAAGAAAACGGTGTTCCTCAGGGTGGAGTCCTGAGTGTCACTATCTTCGCCGTAAAAAATAATTATCTCTGTTAGGTCATACCTTCTAACGTGTCGTACTCCCTATATGTGGATGATATTCAGATTTATGTGGCATCTTGTAATATGTCTAGGTGTGAAAGACAGCTGCAGCTAACCATAAATAACATGACTAAATGGGCAAATGAAAATGGTTTTAAGTTCTCTTCAGAAAAAACAATCTGTGTCCCCTTTTCTCTGCGCCGTGGGCTTTGGCTAGATCCGATTCTCAGTTTAAATGGAAATAGCATTGCAGTAAGACCAGAGCATAAGATCCTGGGAGTGATTTTCGACCGTAAACTTAGCTTTGTACCTCACCTCAAGTGGCTGAAGCAAAAGTGTTTGCAGACTATGAATATCCTAAAAGTTCTTTCTCACAAGTCTTGGGGCTTGGATAAAAGGTGTCTGCTTCGTCTCTATTCGTCTCTCGTACGATCACGTCTTGGTTATGGTGCTATTGTGTATGCATCTACTCGGCCGTCTGCATTGAAGATGCTTGATCCAGTGCACCGTCTTGGGTTGCGTATAGCAAGTGGTGCGTTTCGAACATCCCCTATCCCAAGCTTGTATGTTCACTCTAATGAAATGTCACTCGAGAAAAGGCGGCAGCTCCTTACTCTGGTCTATGTCTACAAAGTTTTATCGGATTCTGGTCATCCAGCCAACACTTATAACCGAGAGTCTCGATTTTGTCGTACCTTTGAACATAAGCCAACTGTTGTTCGGCCCTTGAGTCTTCGTTTTGAGAACCTTCGTCTTTCCCTTGGCCTGCCTCGTGAAAATGTCTACCTCCTAGAAAGTGCATGTCATACTGCCCCATGGGATTTCAAGCCTATAGCTTGTGATTGGTACTTTACAAAATTTAATAAACATAATGTCTCCCCACACATTTTACAACAGGAATTTCTTGCTCTGCAAGAAAAAGTACGAGAATTATCATCACTTTTACACTGATGGAGCCAAGTCTTCAACGTATGTAGGCTCAGCTGTACAATCAAATTCGTTTACACATGTGACACGGCTGAATAACGTTGCTAGTATTTTTACTGCCGAGCTATATGGCGTGCTGTCTGCACTTGACTTTATTATCCGGAGCAAAGTGATGAAAGCAGCTCTTTTTGTAGCCTCCCGGAGTGTTGTTACTGCAGCATGTTCACTTAATTCAACCAACAACAAGCTGACTCAACTGGTACGTGCTAAAGTTCAACTGGGCCTCGGAAATGGGAAGGATATTAAGTTTTGTTGGATCCCGAGCCATGTGGGCATTGCAGGCAACGAGGCTGCAGATAGACTGGCCGCCTCCTCGCGTAACCTCTTACCATCACAGGCCTGCATACCATACCAAGACCTAACAAGGCCCATACGGCTTGCACTTCTAGAACTGTGGCAGTCCGAGTGGGATTCAGCCGATGACAACAAACTTCATATTATCAAGCCAGGCATCGGTACCTGGGAAAGCTCCTATAACCGGAGCCGTTTCCGTGAGGTTTTTCTGTGCCGCTTGAGGATCGGCCACACCTTCCTCACCCATCCACACCGGCTTGTTGGTGAGGAGCATCAACACCAACCGGTGTGCGAGTACTGTGGAGACAATTTGTCTGTTCTACATATTTTCCTCTGCCCTGGCCTTCTTCAACAACTCAAGTTCTTTTTCCTGAGCTTTTCGAGTACTGTATCTCTTTCCATCCTACCCTGTTCCTAGGGCAGCAGCCTCTAATATCAATTGACCGTCTTTTAGCTTTTCTAGAAAATATAGCAATCTTATACAAAGTATAGCAGAAATAATTCCTTGGTGCATCATTTCTAGTTCATTCTAGTTTACCTAGTTTGGCGCAGTATAGCCATCGTAGCTCTTACGCCATAAAACCCGGAAACAACAACAACAAATTCGTAATTTTGAAACATTTTCATCTATGCCCTCATAGGGCGCTTGTACCCAGGCAGCACACCAATGTTGGACCTACATTGGGTCAACAATGGCAAACATTGGCTCCAGAGGTTGGTCCAACATTGGCATTCTGGCCAAGCGCAACTTCTTCCAATGTTGGCCCAGCCATTCGCACCAACGTTGGGCCATCGTTCAACCAATATTCCAGCCATCATTGGCTCCAACGTTGGGCCATCGTTCAACCAATGTTCCAGCCATCATTGGCACCAACGTTGGACCATCGTTCAACCAATGTTCCAGCCATCATTGGCACCAACGTTGGGCCATCGTTCAACCAATGTTCCAGCCATCATTGGCACCAATGTAAAGCCATCCTTTAACCAACTTTCCAGCCATCATTGGCACCATTGTTGGGCCATCGTTAAACCAATATTTCAGCCATCATTGGCATTCACACTATGTCATTTGCTATGCCAATTTTGGCTTTCACACTAAATCAATGGCTATGCCATCATTGGCATACAAGTTCATTCATTGAATAGGCCTTTATTGGCAGTCAAGCTAATTCATTGGCATGTCCCAATGTTAATGTCACATCTTTAATGCTGGCTATGCAATGATGGCAATGCGTTTAAATAATGGTTATTCCAACATTGGGTTTTAAGAACCCCTGGCCTTTTTTGTATTAGTAGCCCACTGCAAAAAGAGCATTCTGGGCACGAATAGCAAGGTCCTCCTGTGCTTTGTCTATGCACTGTTTTATCTGGCGAGCAAATGACTAATTCAAGATCAATTAACACCTTTTTCGGAACCTTTATTGAAAGGGGCTAAGGAGGAGGCTCAGCGGGGAGCCTACGCCTGGTCCTGGGGAGGGTCCTGGGGAGGGTCCTGGGGTGAGTCCTGGGGCTGGGGAGCCATTACGGCTTCCAAACGCCTCTTCCTGCCGCCTCCGCTGTCGCAAGACCCTGGCAGCCACTTAAGCACCATTTTTTAAGCTGCCGATTCTTCAATTTTTAGTTTCGCACTGATGGCATCTACGAAAAGATCCAAAGGTCGAAAATCAACGCTTTCAAACCCGCATTGGTCTTAGTAAAGCATACTCACAAGCAGCTCGTTGTGAATGGGCCAAGGCTCTACATAGGTTCACTTGTTTCTGTAGCATCGCAATGTTCGGAAGAGCTTGGCTCACAATAGACTAAAAGTTATTCCGCAACCTCAACCAAGTCGTCGTGAAGTCAAGGATGACTGGCCACCATTAGCTCTTTCTGAACTATCTAACGGAATAGATCATGCACAAGCAAATGAACAGACTTGATCAAGCCACGAAATGCAGTGCTGGCTCACTTGCTCTAGCAGAAGCCTAGCCGCGGCATCCCTCCGCTGACAAATGCTTGCTGAAATGAATCGCTCTCGAGCTAGCATCTGGAGCCCATGCGAATTATTCGTTAACCCTGAATGGGTATCGTCTGGAAGGTTGGATATCTGAAACTTATCTGAAACGTCCCGAACTGAATTAACCTATTTAATACATGAAGGAAATGCGTAAAGAAAAAGTACTCGCATATGAGTTTGTAAACAGGCAGGAAAACAGACACAAAATATTCTCTTCAAATCTCCTAGAAGTTTATTACACACAGCATGTTTTGTAGAGAAGTACAAACGTGCAAGTGATCTGCGAAATGTAAGGAGGTACTGCTAAGCTTTTATACAGCTGAAAAGACTGCAAAGCAAACAGAACCGGGGTAATTCTAGGCAATATTGTCTGTTCTCCCGGCAGCTGGAAAAATATTTTCCCCAAGATTCTTCTGAGAGACGCCTCTCATTGGCGGTGGCAATCAGTTCATCGAATGACGTTTCATTGACAGATCGTTTTATTGACACGATGTTTCATTAGCAGATTGTTTTACCAAATAATATGATTAGCTTTTTTCGTCTTTTTCTGGTAACAAGTTACCCCAAAATGCCGCCGCAAATGGCATGTAGGGTGGGACGCGTGGGTTAACATTCTTGTAATGAGCTATTCGCAGAACGTCACCGCGAAGCTGCGTGGACGGGTCTGCCGGCCGGTGACACACCCGCGAAAAAGGAAGTGGATATTCTGCCGGCAGCCGGCACAATAGCCTGGGGAAACAAATGCCGGCAGTTGCTCCCTATTGGGTCTCGTATAAAACGAATTGTGAAAACAACTATTTGAAGCTGTAGAGTAACTCCTTGGTAAGGTGTCCGTCTCTTATGCGGCGGGACCCTGGTTTAATCGTGAGTGTGGGATAACTTTTTTTTTTCTAGGCATTTGGCGATACCGACGGCATTTCTTTTTTACGATTAACGCTGAAAAAAAAAATGTTGATCACGAAACTTCGCTGAATAAAATGGTATGAGACTCCCATTCGGGGGTGAATGGAGGACAGCGAGGCTTGGGCCGCCGGCGTGCCGCTGGGAAGCGGCGTGTACAGGTGGGACAATTGGGTTAATATTTTTCTAATGAGCAGCCACAGACTGTGATACACGTGCCGTCCGAAACTGGCGGAATCTGTTTTCCCCGGCCTATGTCCTCCATTCACCTCCGGGAAGGGCGCAGTCCCATACCATTTAATTCAGCGAAGTTTGGTCCACAACATTCGATCTTTTTACAGATAATTAAAAAAAAACATGTTGTAAATATCGTTAAATGCTTAAAAAATGTCTGAGAAAAAAATAAGCCCACACTGGTGGTTTGAATTAGGGTCCCGCTGTATATGAGGCAGACACCTTACCACTTTCGCGAAAAGATTTTCCCGCAGCGTGCGATTCGCGTAGCGAGTGTCGGTGATATGTTAGTGTCGACGAAACGTGTCCATTAAACGTGTGTCCATGAAAAGTTGTCTATGAAACGTGTTTCCACGAACAGCCGGGAGAAGTAGAAAGTCAGTATTCTACAGGGAGTTGCATGATTTCAGGCAGATAATGGGAGGCGACTCTCCGTAGAATTTCGGAAAAATTGTTGTCCCGGCTGCCGGGAGAATAGACACTGACTAATTCTATAGATTATCTGGAAAAGTACCCGTAGAAAAGCGGGCACTCGTTGCCATCAACCAGGTTGCCGTGCACTTACCAAAAAATTAGCGGACTTGAAAGATGTATTCCGAGATATTTGTCGATACGGGCACTGGAGAACAACCACGTACGCACACAAACGAGATGGTAGGGCTCCGTGAAGATTAAACACGATGCGGTACAAGCTGTCATTTGCCGAACCAAACCACATCACGAGAATTTCTGTGACTTCGAAGAAATCGCTTGTTGCCGATATACGCGTAGGACTTTTCAAACACTGAGCCACACTAGGGAGCCTTCATGTGCGCTTTGCTAGGGTGATGCCACCCTTTGCTAATGCCACCACTCGCCGACAAACCAGCAGCCATTTTGGTTCACGGCGATAATTCGTGGGGCTTATAACCCTCCCGGAAACAAGCACCTTATCTCACAAGTTCGGAGCAGCGTTGTGGAACCCACGGAGGGAGGATTAGCATTTTCGCCCCTCGGATGGGAGGACCGATGGACACAAAGGCCACTTTCCGGCGCACGGGGAAACAGTGAGGAACAAAATGGCGGCGGGAGAGGGTGTGGGAAAGGGAAACAGGCAGTTGGCATCACTCTATGCGAAGCGCACATGAAGGTACTCTAAGCCACACAGGCCGCAGCTAAGAGTTCAGTCAGGGCCAGGGAAAGGAATGCTTGTAGGGGGAAGCAGATGGGTTGCTGGAGAGGTGAGGAGGAAACATTCACCTCCCTCCAGCATTTCGCGTGCATCCTGCTCCTTCAAGGTCCCCAGGAGGGTGCGTCTACAAAAGTCTTATCTTCGAGGGTCATCCGAACAATGAACACAGCGAGAGGCTTTGTCAGTGGATACTTTTGTAAGTTCGTCCCAAAGTAGATAATGCAGTGGACGCTATGTGAGTGGTCTACGAAGCAGTGTACTTCGGGCAGGTGCCGTGCTCTGCCTTCTGACCAACTTGGAGACTATAGTCACGTGACCGTAACCGGAGACACGCGTGGCCTAAGATATGCATAGCGTCTACTTTGCTGTCAATACCGAGTGAACAGGACAGACACGAGGGCTACTCGGCGACAACTTTTCTTGACAATGCAGTGGAAGATACAGACCCGCGATCCCTCTCCCATTTTGAGCGCTGAATAAAGCTGTGCGCGGGCTCTTCTCCTTTCCACTGTATTGCCAAGAAAAGTTCTGGGAACTGCCCTTCCCAAATGTTAACCGAAAACGGGAGGTGTGAAGATGCTATGTTTTACGCCGTAAAACCCACACTCTAAACTAAAATGCAAAAATAACCGCGTCTTCTTTCTGCGCACGATGTCCCCAAATAAACTGAAATTACAAAGAAAAAATATTACTCAGAAGTAAGCTGGGCCGTATATTTCGCAGCACGCTAATAACATATTTTTTGTTTCGCGAGGGTTGTGTACATGTAACAAAAGCTGTGCCTTTTTTTAAACCATGTAATCATAAATGCAACACAGATGCACAGATCCCCAAAGCCGAAGTTAAAAAAAAAAACGCGAATCTAACAAAACGATGACAACATAAGGAGAGGTTCTAGGCTCGAAAGTGCTAACGACTTATCATATCGCAGAATAATAAAAAAATAAAAATATCAGCAATAGCGTTTGCATATTTGAGCAATTCGAAGAACAGTGAGGTAATAGGACGTCCCTAAGATGGCGCAAAATTCACGATTAAGTAATTAAACATTTGTTTCGGGTGTTAAAAAGTGTTTTTAATGTATATTTCGTCGTTCTCGACGTGGGCGTCGACGGACATAGCGCCGCTAGTTGCGCCCCTGTCGAGGTGAGGACTATTTTTACACGTTGTAACGACTCTATATCGCGCTATAGACTCGTATATTTGGCCCGCATGCAGCCTGGAGCGAGCTGTTTCGAATGTCGGTGCAAGACAGAGCAACGGCGTAGCAATCGCGGCATGAGAACCGACTGCGCCTCCATCTGGCCGACCGCGCTCGCTCTGTTGAAATGTGTGCGTGGGAATTTCGAGCACCGTTAGCTCACTAGTGTTGCAAGAGCCTGCTTTGTCGTTGAGACCTTGCAAACGCCTGCGGAGCCGTTGCAGTCCTTGGCGCATCTCCCGCGCAGCATCGCAACCTTTTTGGCGCTTGATAGGCCAAGAGACCCCGTAGCATGTGCTGCGGTTCATTCTAAGTTGAAGCAGAGTAGCCGCGAAGTACGTCAACCGTTGCGACGATGCGTGATGTTGAAAAATAAGCAGAGAAACATTATCTCGCAGGTTTTTCCAGTTTCAGATGTGACGATTTGGGACATGAATGCTGTAAATTTCATGGAGGGATCAATTTGTTCATGCTAATATTGCGTTCATTCGGCTCGCTCTCTACACTAATGAACTGATCTTTTGGCTTTCCGAGATTTGCGCTTTTCTAGAGAGCTTCGTGACAACGTCAGTCGTTCCTTGGCGCACTGAATCCTGCAAAGCCAATAAACTACACCCAAAAGCACTCCGTTGTGGTTCCGTGGAATCCTGGGGCCAGTGAATACAGTGAAGCGCCACAAATTTTTTAAATGTTGGTGGCCGCCCGCCTGTCTACCCTGGTCGGCTCGGACCAAAAAGAGACAAAAGGAGCCAAGAAAATCTCTTCCCTGGCAGTTCCGTGCAATTCCAGTGCCCGGGAAATACAGTGAATTCGGTGAACTGCCATGCTGGCAGTTGACCGAATTCCCTGGGCAGTCCTGTTCCGGTCTACTACGGCCAAGGCCCAATCTTGGCCCCATAGCTAGTCTAATCAAGTGTGCTGCCTGGGGTGTACCATGTTGTAAACTCCTTCATCAAGAACCCATTCAAATTACAACTTTCGAATTGACACCTTTGCCCTCAAATAAGTATTTAAAAAAGTTTGCCAATTAGTTTTAATTCATGAATAACTTATTTAATTACAGCGTCTTTCTAGCAGCCTTTTTATCAAGACGCCTTCTTACAACAGTGATTTGCATTGCCTAGAGTACTTCATTCGTTTTTAAAGCTCGGTTCCAGAAAACGAGGCACCCTGATACTTTCCGACAACACATTTTCAATGTTGGTAACCCATTGGCTAAGACAGGCCAACGTTGGTCAGCCTAAGCCAATCGATTACCAATGATGGTAAGCCATTGGCTAAGACAGGCCAATGTCGGCCAGACTAAGCCAATCAATTACCAACGTTGGTAGGCCACTGGCTAAGACAAGCAAATGGTGGCCAGCTTAAACCAATCGATTGACAACGTTGGTAACCCATTGGCTCTATTACAGTTTATATTTCTGCGGGCGTTGTCACTACCGTGGTCATTACTGCAGTTGTCGTATTTTGTACGCACTTTGAAGTCATTTTTGGGCGAGCAGACATAATGCCCCAGCTTCTTTTGTTATATGTTGCGCGATAACCTTTGTTTGCAGATTGAAATGCGGACCAACTTATGTCACCTCCTACCTCAAACATAGGGTGTTCGAGATCTTAATTAAGCGTGATTTTTTATTTGTGAAGACATGTAATTGCTTAATCAATCGCTAGATATCTGTTTTAAGGTTTTATTTTTTTGCTAAAAAAGTGCTTTTTTGTTTTTATATTTGTCCGGTTCAGTCTTAATTATAGGCCGTGTTTTTCAGCTCAGCAAAGCGGGTTGCTTTGAGATTTTCAAGGTCACATACAGCTGACAATACATCCGTGTCGTAGGTACTGGGGAGGCGTGTGAAGCTTTCGAGGTTGAACCCTGCCTCCCTCCATCCCCCCCCCCCCTTGGAAACGTTTCCTGGCTGCGTCGCTAATTGGGCATAAGAGAAGAGGAACTATGCTTTTTGCCGTATAAACATACAAACAAATTGAAGGAATCGTGCATTTTGTATTTCGTGTGAAATTTACTGAGGATAACTATCAGTTTTGGGATGACGCGCATTAGTTATGGTCGGTGACAGGTGGTAAAAGCTCCTCCTATCTCTTTCCACGTTTTGCAGAGCGAAGGATCGGGAGTAGGCGATCTCCTCCTCAGCGTTTACTTTTAACCTGTCACCGACTACGGAGTTTTTCTTCAGGACGTTCAAAATTGCTACAACTCGCAATGCATACAGCGTTCTAATTCAATTGCTAACTTGCAGTGCGTGTGAAAACAGAAGAATCGTTCCCCCCGGAGCCATAGCTACAGACTGTTCTCAGCGTGCGCGATCAGCACATTAAAAAAACTAAGCCAATTAATTATAACGTTGGTAAGCCACTGGCTAAGACAGGCCAATGTTGCCTAGCCTAAGTCAATCGATTACCAATGTTGGTAACCCATTGGCTAAGACAGGCCAATGTTGGCCAGCCTACGCCAATCGATTACCAATGCTGGCAACTCATCGGCTAACATAGACCAATGTTGGCCAGCCTAAGCCAATTGATTACCAATGTTTGTAACCCAGTGGCTAAGACAGCCCAATGTTGGCCATCCTAAGCCAACCGATTGCCAACGTTGGTAAGCCATTGGCTGAGATTGGCCAATGTTGACCAGCCTAAGCCAATCGATTGCCAACGTTGGTAAGCCATTGGCTGATATAGGCCAACGTTGGCCAGCCTAAGCCAATTGATTGCCGACGTTGGTAAGTCATTGGCTGAGATAGGCCAATGTTGGCCAGTCTAAGCCAGTCGACTGCCAACGTTGGCAAGCCGTTGGTCAAGTCAGGCCAATGTTGGCCAGTATATGTCACTGTACCACCAATATTGGTTGTGCGATGGGCGCATTGGCCCAACATTGGACCATTCTTTGCCAATTAAATACCAATGTTGGCCCGACGTCGTGTGCTGTCTGGGTAAGGTACACATACTCAAAATGAATTCTGTACATTGTGTATGAATCTGATATTTACGGAACATTAGAAACTTTTCTTGATTAACTAAGGCAAATATATTGTTGTACGTTACAACTTATTATTTATAATTGTTTTACATTTATTTATTTAGAGTAATATGTTAAAATACATCAAATCAAATTTTTTATTTCGCTGACATAATTATTTTTTCAGGAATGGTTCTGTCTTGCTCGGGACCTGGTAACTATAAAATATCAACATTAAATGAAAGACAGTATTTCTTGACTTTTTTGGCCAGATGCGGGCTAGTGATTGCTTCGCTGAACATCTGCCCTGCTGTTCATTTCTGAATGAGCTTAATTGCCCAGTAGTGGTACCAAAATAATAGGTTAATCTGCTAAAGAATTAAGACGTTCACTTTGTATTTATATTAGTGTCCTTTGTGAGTCCCTCATAGCATTATCATAAAAGACACAGTCATGGGAAAACTCATGCTTTAAGTGTATGACAACTGTGCCTAGAGGCTTCCTACGTGTATGGCGCTTCTTTTTCCTGCGACAATTTGGCGGTATTAAAATAAAAACTTGCATCGTCTACAGCGTTATCAAAAGGCCTTTAGGTCGCAGTGTACGTGCCACTGATATGCCATCAATCAAATAACGGTTTTTGTTGGTTGTCGTCTCGGGTGTGAGTTCGGTTCGAGAGCCTGGTAAAAACGTCAAGTTACCTGTCTTTGGTATGAAGAAGACTGCCCCACTATGTTCTTTCTGCTGATATTTAAATGCTAAATATTTTGCGGAAGAAGCTTGAAGTTCAGCCATAACAACGAACAACTTGACTGTTGAGTTTTTATTAAACATGCAAGTATAGCATTACCTGACGCACGGGATGAAGGCCTGTACTATTTCTGAACTTCGTAAAGGGTTCAGAAAATGAATTAAAGGGTTCGCGAAAATAATTAAATGGGATATAATATCAGACGAACAAGAACATTGAAGGATGACAACAGTGAATAAAACAGGGCGACAGAACCATGAACTATCGAATATAAAGCTACGTTGGTCCTATCTAAATCTCATAACTTATTATTGTATGATTACACGTGAGCCTTATCGGGTGCGCTCGATCCATTTTGCCTGTCAAAATTTATTTCTGCTTATGCTCTAAAGCACACGGAAGAAACGCAGAGAAGTCAGCTTGGGGAGAGCCAATGTAGAAGTATGAATACTTAAAAGTGGGCAGTCCACAGTGCCAGGACAAGAAGGGCACAAAACGTGTAGCGCTACAACTGAATACCCTCACCGATTGATTTGAACGCTTTGGCATACAGTATCTTCTTGACGTGGTTAGACACAACTGGGAAATTGTCCTCTAGAATGAATCTTCTTTCTCAGCAAAGTTTTGATCTTTAGCGCGTCTCCTTTCCCCTTTCAGTTTTTTTTTACAATGTTACCGATGAGTGGTGGGATTGTTTTTAGATGCGGAGCATCTCTTGCTCGGGTCTATGTCCCGCGGCGTCGTAGTCCGCACTCACACTACGCACACGCAACTCTCCTCCTTCCCTCTCTCCAACAGCTGCGCGTTACTCTCTCCGCTCTCTCTCTCTACACACTAAACATTTTCACACCCTTATTGGTGTAAATGGCATGGGTCACAACTCACCCCTTATTGGTGTACAAAAACGCCCTAGAAAAAAAGGTGTTATTTCTCACACCCTCAAAACCGGTGTAATTCCCTACACCCTTCACAGAAAGGTGTGATTCTGCTCTACACCATTTTATTATGGTGTGATGGCAGCAGTGCACCCTTCCAAAAAGGTGTACTGCAGCTAGAAGAGGGCGGTGAAAAAGCCCGAGACTAGTGACAAAAAAATGGGACAACACAACACAGTCTCAAAATGTTTTAAGACGTGTTGTGTCGTCCCGATTTTTTGTTGCTAGTCTCGGTTTTTTCACCATGATCCTTCACCAGCTCGCCTGCGCAGTAACTCTCTCTTCATTCAGCTAGAAGAACTAATACGAAATGTGTAACACAGCACTTCATCAAAAAGTATTTACGGAGAAATGATTGCTAACAAATTGAAACATGTGGAACACGTTATTTTTTTAATCCAGAAAAACGTGCGTGGAGGTTATCCTCTTCTGTCGCGAATTCGCGACAAACGAATGTAAAACCTCAAATGCGAGCATTTGTGACCGAATGTTAAGTTTTCGTGACAAAGCTACAAAATTCTTAGAGGCTTAAAATAAATGCACTCAAACTTTAAGTAAGGCTTTCCTTCGCCTAAACCTACTTTAATGCTTTCTAGCTCTGGTGACGTAAGCAAAGCTAGACAAGCTGGCAGAGACGGAACGACCGGGAGTTGCTTGGGACGTAAGCAGCAGTTCATGTTTGTAAACAGAAAAATGGTCCATTGAGACGGAAGCAGGACCAGAAGCATGCTTGCAGAGTACTTACAAATAAAATACCGATCTCATGTAATCCGTGATAGATACATAATCCGATTCGGGCACCACAGAACAATTCACAAACACAACGTCGAGGATGAAGGGGGTCGCTCACATTCAACGGAACTCTCGTGGTCACCGATGAGCAGCTCTTTGTCGTGATAGATGCACAATCCGATTCGGGCAGCACAAAACAACGCAAACACAATGTCGATGTTGAAGGCGGTCGATCACGTTCAGCGGAAGTCTCGCGACCGCCGACGAGCAGTTCTTTGTCGAAACGCGTCCAACAAACACAGCACAATAATTCCATGGACTCCGACGAAATAAACGACCATTACCGAAAAGTTAGTATGAACGTATTCCGGCCGCTCAAGACGAAAAATCACGGCTGCGACTGCAACGCACGAAAAACAGAAGAACTCTGACACCTGAGGGGCGCTTTTAGAAACCGAACCTACCTGGCCCCTACAACTCACCATAACTTGGAATTCGGCAAAGACTTCGGCCCCAGTGAGCCCGTCAGCGCGTCAGAGCGAGTCACGTGACAAATTTTCGTCCAAGTGTCTTTGTCCTACGGAGAGCGGTCAAGTGTTACGCACCACCCCTCTGATTTGCTAGAAGCGGCCGTCGCACTCGCTCACAGCCACACGAAGACACAAAAGAAGGTATGGATGCTTATCAGAAGACGAGGTCAAAGAGGGGTGGTCAAAGCAGCTAATCTCCTTCTGCTGCTTTGTGTAGGCCACCTGCGCTGGCCAGGGAGGGTCGCAAAATGGGACACGTCAGGACTTGCTTCATGCAGTAGCGTGCGTGCTCTGATGCCGACCGCGAAATCGCGAAATAAATACACAAAACAAATTCGAACGCATGAAACAAAAAATGCAATTTCACGCGTACCAAAACAAAAACGAAAAAAAAAGCGTCGGGTGGCTAGATATTTTGGTGTCACCACGCAGAGATAAGAATCGCGTACCCTAGGGGGGTGGGGGTGTAATAAATTTGGCACTTTCGATTGTCTTGCGGCATTGTTTCTTCAGAACTACTCACAAAAATAAAATCCCAGTGAAGGTGCTATAAGTTGTACGAGGCCCAGTCAGGTGAGTTTGTAATACCCGAAATAAGGGCACCACGGCCCATAGTTTGTTCAATGCTTCAGCGCAGGAGGTCTTTCTCGAGTTAAAAGTAAGCAGATTCCGTTTTGCTTAATCTACCCAGTGCAGCACGCGGTGTTGGGCCAATATTGGAAGAGCATTGGCAAAGAAAGGTCCAATAATGGTCCACTTTAGCCAATCTGTTTCCAATATTGGCTATGCCATTATACCGGGTGAAACAAGGAGACGGCAGGCTCTTTAAATCGACCGGAAAATTCGGTTTCTTAACCTATCGCGCTACGATTTTGTGCAGCGTTGCCCACAGATGGTGCATTTTTTTCGTAAAATTTGCAAAGAACAAATTTACCTGAGGAAAAAGTAAAGAAAGAAAAAGGCTTAGCTCCTATGGAAACGCAGCGACGCCACCGTTCTTCAAACAACACGGCGCCGTTTCGCACGGGAGACAAGAGATGGCGCAACGAACGCCGCCAACGAACGAGCATACGGCGCCGAGAGCCGGCACTTTAGCAGACGATCCTTTCGACTCAAAAGCGGCTCGCGTTCCGCAGGAGGCGACATTTGCAGAAACAAAAACAGGCGCGGTAACAACAAGGAACTGCAGTTCCTTGTCTGCTAAACACGATGGCTCTCGGCGTCGTCTGCTCGTTCGTTGGCGGCAGTTGGCGTCGCGACCGCTTGCGCCATCTCTTGTCTCCCGTGCGAAACGGCGCCGTGTTGTTTGCAGACCGGTGGCGTCACTGCGTTTCCATAGGAGCTAAGCCTTTTTCTTTCTTTACTTTTTTCTCAGGTAAGTTCGTTCTTTGCAAATTTTACGAAAAAAATGCACCATCTGTGGGCAACGCTGCACAAAGTCGTAGCGCGATAGGTTAAGAAACCGAATTTTCCGGTCGATTTAAAGAGCCTGCCGTCTCCTTGTTTCACCCTGTATAGAGTCTTCCCTATTGGCCCAGCTTATCCACTGACCAACCAATATTGGTAATACATTGGCTTAAAATGGACAATATTGTCCTGTCAGTTCTATTGGCTTGCGAATATTGGATGAACACTGGCATAAAACGGGCAACATTGGCCTCTCAGTTCCGTTGGCTTGCGAATATTGGATGAACACTGGCATAAAATGGATAATATTGGCCTGTCATTTCCATTGGTTTGCGAATATTAGATGAACACCGGCAAAAAATGGGCAATATTGGCCTTTTATGTGCCTTTGGCTTGCTAACATTGGATGAACACTGGAATAAAATGATGAACGTTGGGCTGTCAGCCACGCCGCCGTCCGGCATCTTTGAACATCTGCAAAATTGAAGTAATTGTATAGTGCAAATAATGTTACGTTTTGTAAAATAATTATATACGACCGGAAAAAAATATTTGTAGCATATATACGAGCGTGTGTGAAAAGTTTTGTTTTTATGAGTCAAATTTAAAAACCGATACTAAACCACTATAAAACAATGACGTAAAATATTTTTGATATTCTGTCCAATTTTGGGATCGTTTTTGGAGTGATTTTTCGCTCATCCTTTGACCAGACGTTTTGTTCCAACTAGAGAACCCACGATCCAACCAACAAAATCCCCAACGAGGTTTCGTTTTAATTTCGCTATCTTTCTACAAAACGGCTAGACCTCTAACTACGCATCCGATTCCAATCCACAATCCAGTATTGTTTTTACCACGTGTGAAAAGCTATCCACAGTAGACAGCACCTTGGCAGCTCCATCTGTTTAGATATGAGCTCCAAATGGTCTAAGTACCGTGTCGTGAAGAAGGATTATGATGAGATCCTGGCCGAGCTCGGCTGCTCGCGGCAGACGACCGTGCCTCCTCCGTTTGACCCGCCGAAGCCGCCAAACACCAAGAGACGTCGAGGGGAAGCATTTCCAAACGACGCTCGCGCTGGTGGCAGCAGGCAAGAGTCGTTCAGTGTTGATCGCGACGAAGAGCTGCAACCTACGCAGGCTGGTCCAAGTGACGAGGAGGACACTTCGGAGAGCAGCTCAAGTGATGACAGTGCTGTGCAGCGGTCTAGCGGTGACCCCGTGGCCTCCGACTCCTCAACTGAGCCCAGCGTAGACCCTGCGCATGTCGGAGGAGAGTCCAGTCTCGCTGAGGCCTCGTCTTGTGCTGCTCCCGAACACTCACTTTCGGCACGCGAAGAATTGGCCCACATCGCCGAGAAGCATAACCTGACACACGCAAGCGTGAACGACGTGCTGGATTTCTGCCGGCGCAGAGGCATCTCTGACCTTCCAAGAGACGCAAGAACCCTCATGCAGACCGAACGGAAGGCTCAACTGGACTCCAGCGGTTCATTTGTGCACTTTGGACTTGCTGAAGGCATCCGGCAAGCGTTGGGGCCCGGTCCTGTCCCGCGGGAGCTAAAGCTGCAGGGAAACATTGACGGTCTCCCTTTGTTTAAGAGCAGCCAGATCGGTTTTTGGCCCATACTGTGCCGAATCACCAATGTTGAAGCATCAGTTCCATTTATGGTCAGCGTCTACTGTGGTGCAGGAAAGCCGCCAAACCTTCAGGGGTACCTGGATCCGTTCTTGGAAGAGGTCGTCGAGCTGACCTGCAGTGGGATGGTGCACAAGGGTGTGCATATGGATGTGAGGCTAACTGCAATGATCTGCGATGCCCCTGCAAGAAGCTATGTCAAGGCTACAATCGGGCACACCGGCTACCATGCCTGTGAACGTTGCAACCAGAAGGGGCAACGCATTGAAGGCAGACAGGTATTTCCAGACCTGCACGCAGCCGAGCGCACAGATGACTCCTTTCGGTCACAGGATGATCCTCGCCATCATACCGGTGTTTCTCCCTTCACTTCGCTTGACGTGGACATGATTGCATTGTTTCCGACCGAATACATGCACCTCGTCTGCCTGGGTGTCATGAAGCGACTGCTTCGAAACTGGGTCAGTCTGGGCCATGGCAAAAGACTGAGCAGAGACCAGCGGAGCCGCCTCAATGAAGACCTGCGGAAGTCAGCAAAGTCATTTCCAAGCCACTTCCAGCGAAAACCAAGAGGGACAGAGGAGCTTGACCGGTGGAAGGCCACCGAGTTCCGCACCTTTCTTCTTTACGTCGGGCCGGTGGTCCTCAAACATCTCCTCACTGATGAGCACTATGCACATTTTTTGACTTTTCATGTGGCAATTAGAGTGCTCGTGTCACCAGAGCACCACGTGGTACTCAACCAGTTTGCACGAAACCTTCTCAGGTATTTTGTGCAAGAGTTCGGCGGACTGTATGGGGCAAAGCAGGTGGTGTACAATGTGCATTCTCTCTGCCACCTTGCTGAGCAGTGCCTCAAACACGGGCCTCTCGACGGCTTCAGCGCCTTCCCGTTCGAGAGCTACTTAGGAAAGATAAAAAAGAAGCTCCGATCCTCGAACAAGCCACTTTCGCAGCTGAGCAGGAGGGTGTCTGAAATGCGGCACTCTTCTCATATCCAGGTCAAAAGTGTGCAGCATCCTGTCAAGCCAGGGGACTGCTTCATGCTCACGAAGTCTCCAGTCATCGTCCTGGAAATTTTGGGTGACTGCTTCAAGGGATGCATCTTGCCGAACGCAAGAGATTTCTTCAAGGTGCCCCTCAAGTCGTCCGACCTAGGCATCTGGCGGTGTGACTCTTTTGGACATGAAACTAAAACCTGGCCCCTTGCTGACCTGAAGCATGCAGTTCAGTGTGTGAAAATTGGCTACAAGAAAGGACACATTGTGCTGCCACTTCTGCACCTGCACTGAATGTCAGACAACTTGATAGCATCATCGGCTGCTGAAGTTTGTCAGCAAGACGAACTCGCTCGCTTTAGTGGAGGTTGCGACGTCTTCCGTGCAATGTCTGTGTCGGGCAACTTGGGACCATTGGCTGCTGCGGTTGAAGTTTTTTGAGACGAACTGGCTCACTGCTCGCTTTAGCGCAGGTTGCGACGTCTTTCGTGCAGTGTCTGTGTCAGGCGTCTTGGGACCATTGGCTACTGCGGTTGAAGTTTTTCGAGGCGAACTGGCTCACTGCTCGCTTTAGCGCAGGTCGCGACGTCTTCTCTGCGGTGTCTGTGTCGGGCGACTTGGAACCTTTGGCTGCTGCGGTTGAAGTTTTTCGAGACGAACTGGCTCACTGCTCGCTTTAGCGCAGGTTGCGACGTCTTCTGTGCGGTGTCTGTATTCGGGCGACTTGGGACCATTGGCTGCTGCGGTTGAAGTTTTTCGAGACGAACTGGCTCGCTGCTCGCTTTAGCGCAGGTTGCGACGTCTTCTGTGCGGTGTCTGTATCGGGCGACTTGGGACCATTGGCTGCTGCGGTTGAAGTTTTTCGAGACGAACTGGCTCGCTGCTCGCTTTAGCGCAGGTTGCGACGTCTTCTGTGCGGTGTCTGTATTCGGGCGACTTGGGACCATTGGCTGCTGCGGTTGAAGTTTTTCGAGACGAACTGGCTCGCTGCTCGCTTTAGCGCAGGTTGCGACGTCTTCTGTGCGGTGTCTGTGTCGGGCGACTTGGGACCATTGGCCGCTGCGGTTGAAGTTTTTCGAGACGAACTGGCTCGCTGCTCGCTTTAGCGCAGGTTGCGACGTCTTCTGTGCGGTGTCTGTGTCGGGCGACTTGGGACCATTGGCTGCTGCGGTTGAAGTTTTTCGGAGACGAACTGGCTCACTGCTCGCTTTAGCGCAGGTTGCGACGTCTTCTGTGCGGTGTCTGTGTCGGGCGACTTGGGACCATTGGCTGCTGCGGTTGAAGTTTTTCGAGACGAACTGGCTCACTGCTCGCTTTAGCGCAGGTTGCGACGTCTTCTGTGCGGTGTCTGTGTCGGGCGACTTGGGACCATTGGCTGCTGCGGTTGAAGTTTTCGAGACGAACTGGCTCACTGCTCGCTTTAGCGCAGGTTGCGACGTCTTCTGTGCGGTGTCTGTGTCGGGCGACTTGGGACCATTGGCTGCTGCGGTTGAAGTTTTTCGAGACGAACTGGCTCACTGCTCGCTTTAGCGCAGGTTGCGACGTCTTCTGTGCGGTGTCTGTGTCGGGCGACTTGGGACCATTGGCTGCTGCGGTTGAAGTTTTTCGAGACGAACTGGCTCACTGCTCGCTTTAGCGCAGGTTGCGACGTCTTCTGTGCGGTGTCTGTATTCGGGCGACTTGGGACCATTGGCTGCTGCGGTTGAAGTTTTTCGAGACGAACTGGCTCACTGCTCGCTTTAGCGCAGGTTGCGACGTCTTCTGTGCGGTGTCTGTGTCGGGCGACTTGGGACCATTGGCTGCTGCGGTTGAAGTTTTTCGAGACGAACTGGCTC